>VNKC01003429.1:0-145265 GCA_008042775.1 Drosophila pectinifera
GAAATGTATTTTAAGTTAGCGACGGTAAATTAACGACGAAAATGGAACGATGAAGTTTTAAAATGACCATATCGGGGATATGTATGTCAAGTTAGCGACTGCGGTAAAATAAATAAAGACCATAAGTAAATAATCATTTTGCCCTAATGTTTCCCGCTTCTGCGACAAATGCCAGTTGTAAAACCAAATAGAAAATATACCATTATTTAACCATCCCCCTGGATAAAGTGATGTGTTGTCATAGCATAACTGTTGCGCTTATCAACAAACAGAAAACAATAAAAGCAAAGAAAAACAGTGCAAAAACAGTATCAACGAAGTAAAAGTTAATAAATCGAACTGCAATTGCGATAGCGAAGTAGCACAGCTGGAGCTGCACGGAGCATGACGGACTACACGGATTACCTAAAGGCGGAGTGGGAGTGGGCCGAGTGGCTGCCTTACCTGCTGGTGGACCTATATGCTGGTCACCGCGATGCCCAAGTCCCTGCTGCGAATGAAGCTGTTCGCAAACGCCGACTACGAGGCGAACATAAAGAAGATCCTGCTGCTACTATCGGTAAATAGGCGAACGTAAATGGCTCACCTGAATCCGTGGTATCGATAAAGGGCCGATATATGGATAGCAAATGTTGAGACCGGACGATGCTGGTGATTGTCTGGTTACTCAGTGACAGAATGCTGCTTTAGACGATCCACTGATGGTAGCGGGGCCGTACAGTCGAACGCCTCCATGGTCGATGAATGGCTTTGGCATGGCCTGCTGCATGCGCTTTGTCGGTGGCAGATTGCCGGGCTTGGTACTCCGTGCCTACGCGTGAGATACTGAAATAAAACGCATTTATTAGTTTACTATGTAATTAGGCGTTAAATGCTTGTTACTTACCTTTAGTGCTCACTGCTTGCCGATTGTGGGTGGCGGCTGCCAATATCGCGAAATCCTCCTGCTGCTACCAGCCTGTGTTTGAGGGTCGCAATGATGACGACCTGCACGCCAGCTGCACCTCGCACAAGTAGCTGTCAGCTACTACACCCAAAACCAGTTTTTAGTGAGAATATATCGGCAGAATTTGAATGTATGCCAAGTTAGCGACATTAAATTAGCAATGAAGTTTTATAGTGACCATATCGGGGAAATGTATTTTAAGTTAGCGACGGTAAATTAACGACGAAAATGGAACGATGAAGTTTTAAAATGACCATATCGGGGATATGTATGTCAAGTTAGCGACTGCGGTAAAATAAATAAAGACCATAAGTAAATAATCATTTTGCCCTAATGTTTCCCGCTTCTGCGACAAATGCCAGTTGTAAAACCAAATAGAAAATATACCATTATTTAACCATCCCCCTGGATAAAGTGATGTGTTGTCATAGCATAACTGTTGCGCTTATCAACAAACAGAAAACAATAAAAGCAAAGAAAAACAGTGCAAAAACAGTATCAACGAAGTAAAAGTTAATAAATCGAACTGCAATTGCGATAGCGAAGTAGCACAGCTGGAGCTGCACGGAACATGACGGACTACACGGATTACCTAAAGGCGGAGTGGGAGTGGGCCGAGTGGCTGCCTTACCTGCTGGTGGACCTATGTGCTGGTCACCGCGATGCCCAAGTCCCTGCTGCGAATGAAGCTGTTCGCAAACGCCGACTACGAGGCGAACATAAAGAAGATCCTGCTGCTACGTAGAAAAACAAAATGTAATAAAAAATAATATAGGCAAATAAAATCAACTGCAGCTGCGCGGCTTCCAGTTACAGAACGGAAAAAATTTTTTGAGTTGACCTTTTGTAGTCCAGGTATTAATATATACGAAATCAATTGCAAGCCAAAAACATCATATTAAAAACATAGAACAAAAAGAAAGAGACGAACTTGCTGCTTTTTCGCTTGGACGGGTATTAAAATAAGGACAATTTGGGAATACTTGCACTATCTTTTCCGGTATAATCTTCTTAAAATGTTCAGTCTCTTGTATATTTCATATTAAACGCACACTTAGACTTCTTTAATAGAATTTGAGAGCACATATGACAATCCACACAATTCGTGTCATTTGCTCTTTGGTGGAGAAAACATTCGAGAATCTCCAATTTGCTGTCATCAAATTCATTTAAATGTACAGATAGTAAAATTGACCGCAACTTAAGGTTTTGCTGTTGTACAACAGCCAAAATGGTAATTAAATTAATTAATATTATTCAACAATCTTAGTTTATGTTCGGATAAGTCAGATCAGCAGTCATCAGATGGCTGATAGTAGATGGATCTCTGTGTGAGGAAACTATTGTTAGTGGTATTTCCCGGAACCCCGCCTATTAATAAAATGCGTAGTTTTACGTGAATTTATTAAGTAAAAAACCTTACGTGTTGATCTAATATAAAAAAGGAATCTAATCTTAAGCGTGTTTTTTTGTAAAGAAGCACATTATATATTACATACACATTTTAAAACTGCTCATTAACACATTGGCAAATGTTTTTTTTTACTGTTAGAAAGCACTTAATACAAATTTAGGTCGCACATCTTTACAGGATATCCTATTTAAATTATTATTTTTAAAAACACTACTATAAAGCGTAAAATGGTGGTATCAAGACAATGTGCTATATTCTTAACTTACTTAACCAAAATATATAAGCATGGTAGTTGAAATTAATATTTTTGTTGACATGAATTCGTTTCTAGCTTGATTTCTTGTTTCACATTCTACTGTTCCAAATTGAATTTATTTTATGTGTTGAGAGTCAGTATATTTTTTTTTGCAGGAACCTGGCCATACTATATAAATGACTAGTTTACACGGCAATTTAGTCAAAGCAAAAAGTAGCATAAAAAAAATTAAGAACTATTAGGAAAAATGGGCCTAACTATATCTAGCCTTCTTACGCGTCTTTTTGGAAAGAAGCAAATGCGAATACTTATGGGTAAGGTTAAAATCTGTGCCTAATATTTACATACACATTTTAAAACTGCTCATTAACACATTGGCAAATGTTTTTTTTTTTACTGTTAGAAAGCACTTAATACAAATTTAGGTCGCACATCTTTACAGGATATCCTATTTGAATTATTATTTTTAATAACACTACTATAAAGCGTAAAATGGTGGTATCAAGACAATGTGCTATATTCTTAACTTACTTAACCAAAATATATAAGCATGGTAGTTGAAATTAATATTTTTGTTGACATGAATTCGTTTCTAGCTTGATTTTTTGTTTCACATTCTACTGTTCCAAATTGAATTTATTTTATGTGTTGAGAGTCAGTATATTTTTTTTTCAGGAACCTGGCCATACTATATAAATGACTAGTTTACACGTCAATTTAGTCAAAGCAAAAAGTAGCATAAAAAAAATTAAGAACTAATAGGAAAAATGGGCCTAACCATATCTAGCCTTCTTACGCGTCTTTTTGGAAAGAAGCAAATGCGAATACTTATGGGTAAGGTTAAAATCTGAGCCTAATATTATGTAAATATTGTTTAATATTGTCCATAAACTCATCGGCAAATTTTAAATTGCTTATTGTATGTTAGCATTTGATGCCATCCTTATAAAATATGTTATAAATATTTATATTATTTTGTATAGTTGGCTTGGATGCTGCTGGAAAAACAACAATACTGTACAAACTGAAGCTCGGAGAGATTGTCACCACCATTCCAACTATTGGCTTTAACGTGGAAACGGTTGAATATAAAAATATATGTTTCACCGTTTGGGACGTTGGCGGCCAAGATAAAATCCGGCCATTGTGGCGTCATTATTTCCAAAATACGCAGGGACTAATATTTGTTGTAGACTCTAACGATAGGGATCGGATCAATGAAGCTGAAAAGGAATTACAAAATATGGTAATAGTTGTTTACATCCTGAAGTAAAAATGGTAAATCATAATATTTTGCTTATTGTTCATAGCTTCAGGAAGATGAGCTCAGGGATGCCGTACTCTTGGTTTTTGCCAATAAACAGGATCTGCCCAACGCAATGACGGCTGCCGAGCTAACGGATAAATTACGTCTTAACCAATTGAGGAATCGCCACGTATGATTTGAGTTGATTTTTTTATCATACATGTGTTTATTTTTCCATTTTTCTCCTAGTGGTTTATTCAAGCTACTTGTGCCACGCAGGGCCACGGACTATATGAGGGACTTGATTGGCTCTCCGCTGAATTGGCAAAAAAATAATACTAAAAAATATATTATTTAAATTGTAAAATAAGAGCATTGGCATTCTTTGCTGAAAAACTATATGCTAGAGACCTTTCAATAAACTTGTAAATGTATGTATCGAAAATTATTAATATTTGTATATCCTTTCAGAGTATTATAATTTTAGTCAGAAGTTTGCAACAACGTGAAGGAGTCATATCCGATATGACGATGATATACGATCGTATATCGCATAGCTGTTAGGAACAATCAGAAAATTATTAAAAAGCAATATCTGTGTTGCCTACTATATATTATATATATATCGAAAAACCATATATAATATTTATATACATATGTATTGAGGGTGCTCCAGAATTAAATTCTCGAGAAATATCTACCGTGCCACACAACTCAAGCGGTTTGATTATGAATTGCATTTTCGCCAGCTTTATCGAACTCTGCTGATAAGGGTTGTCACCTTCCAGGATTCGATTTGTCTCTGGTTTGATTGAAAAATTCTTTAAGTTTTTCATTGTAGATGTATAGTTTTTCTTATTTAATTTATATTATTTGATTTAGTTATAATATAATGTTAATAGCTAGTTAAAAAAAAAAAGAAAACATTTAAATTGTGGTGAATAGAAATAAAAGTTAGTCATCAACGCTGGAATCTGATGACCAAATAGGAACTTTTTAAGGCTGGAAGAATTTAACTGTTGAAAATTTAAGAGGATACCATGCAGCGAAGGCTCCGTAAATAAGCATTTTATCTATTTCACAAGCAGTCGATATGTATATGGATTTTCCAACTTAAAGTCCTAAATTGCAGTATCCTAGCGTTTGAATTTCACTTTAAAGCCCATAAATTGTATAATAACTAAGCAAACATACTAAATTTATTTGCATTTTGAGAGCTAATTTTCTTTTTCCTTGGTTTGTTATGGTTTTTCTTTTTCTTCATTCTTTAATCTCAGCTGATGATATATTATGGAGTTGTCATCTGACATCAGGCTAACTGTCCACAAGTGTTATCACAAAATTCACCATATTTTATTAACAGATACTTCTTTATGCGGAACATTTTCCGTGAAATCGCCGACATGATCCGACTGAAGCACCACAGACGTAAGTACATCCGCACCCAGGATCGGGGTGTGGAGTGCATTCACCGTAGACTGGCTTGCATACAGTGTAATAATGCCCAAAACACTGACTCGCGATTTCTCTGCCCGGCCTATACCTCCACACGTACAAATCCGGTAAAATTGTAATTTGGCTATAGATGAATAGCATTTGTATGCACTATTAAAGAAAATGCAGCTATATTCTATTTCAAATCTAGCACTTCGTTAAAACTCTTACTTACACAAATGCATTTCGCACTTACGGGGCAGTACACTAGAGAGAGAGAGCGACATAGAACATTCTTCAGTGGCTACGTCACTATAATGCTGTATGATGCGACTTGCTCTAATATAAAAAGGGGAATAAAGAAGAGAGAGAAAAAGAGATGCCTACCTCATCTATTCCACTTTTTAATGACGCTTGGTTTTACTTAAATATATATATATATATATTATTTAAAGTATATACATAGATATATAAAGTGAAATATAAACCGCAAAATGAACCTAATAAAATGACGGCAAGTGTATTTATACATATGTATGTATTCAATGGTGTGCTCACTTGTCAAATTAGGCACATATGTATGTCAGCTCTTTTGCAAACCGGACCGTACCAAAGCACAAAGCTGGGCTTTAAATAGTGTAACAACTTTCAAAGTCGAAATTCGAGTGAGCAGCTCTGAAAAAAAAGCTTTGTCTTCGGAAGGCTGCATATACATACATACATATGTATAAACATATGGATTTCCCATAAAAGTATAGGTGTGCCTTTTGGCTGGTTTCAATTTATTGTGAACTTTCGCTACACACAGACTTGGCTTAGCGCACTCGCAGCCATTTAGTGGTAATATATTTGGAAATGATTAATAATGTCGAGATTACGAAGTGTACGAATAAATTTGTGGCCCTTTTATGTAGGTCTCTCTTCAAAAATGAGCATCCGTTTTCACTTTGTTGTCTTGGCCCTTGCTATACCAACCTTTTTGGCTCCTCTTCTAAGTGGAGCTGAAAAAAATGTAGAGGTTATTGATAAAACTGGGGAGATTCGGATTTACAAACGCCTAATTCCTGCTGATGTTCTGAGAGGTAAGATCTTACTAAATAAAAAATTTATATACTCAATTTTAATTTTAATAATAATATATAATATATATATATATATATATATATATATATATATATAATTAATATACACTACTGCTTCTAATTTAATTTAGAAAGTTTGAAACAATACTTTGATATACATTTAAGCTTTTCACATAAGGTAGTCTATTATTAAAGAGACATTACTTACGTATATGTACATAGGTATTAGTAAACGTTAATAACAATGATGTGTATATTACGAAGAGTTACTATATAGAATTAATTTTTTTTTTTAGATTTTCCAGCCATGTGTTTTGCCTCAACTCGATGTGCAACAGTTGAACCAGGAAAATCCTGGGACTTGACTCCGTTCTGCGGTCGCTCTACATGCGTACAAAATGAGGAAAATGAAGCCAAGTAATATTATAGTTTTTTTTTTTGTTTTTAATTTTAATATTTAAAATTAAAATTTAATATATTTTAACAGATTGTTGGAACTTGTAGAAGATTGCGGTCCACTGCCTTTAGCCAACGACAAATGTAAATTGGATACGGAAAAGACAAATAAGACCGCACCGTTCCCTTACTGCTGTCCCATCTTTACTTGCGAGATGGGTGTTAAATTGGAATATCCCGAAATTACTAAAGATAATGGAAAAAAAGAAGTTGTTGAGTGATGATATGATCAATAACAACAATGTTTATTAATACTTATATAACAATTTTTGTGAAATATATGCGTTGCTTTAGTCAAAAAAAATTTTTCAGTAGTAAGTCATTCTGCCTTCTTCTGGTGTCAACCAAAAGTCTTATTTTGGAGACAAATTGAAACAGGTAAAACATATTTCAGCTTTGATAGTACTGTATAGTATTTCTAGAAATGAAAAACCATATATTGTCCTTCTGATCTAGATCACTTTAAAAAATATATTAGCTTTCTTTTTCTCTCTTATAATACTTTGAAAATTATAGGTCAACAATTTCAAGAACGAAGAATATATTTTCTCTTTTCAATATTGTCTTATATATGAACAAATTTCTATTTATGTACAGTTTCAAAAATGTTCAATTTATTTACAATTATCAAATAATATTTATAATTTTTGACAATAAAATCTGTTCCAAATCAAGAATACTACAATAAAATATGTATTTTACTTGTTGTATTACAACAGGCCTGACTCGCGAGTGGGTCAAATTCTCTGCACGGCCTTATCTGACACACGACTGCACCGGATCAGTACAGTTAAATTGCAATTTGGAGGCCTTTTGTTGGTTAAATAACTATTTTTTTTGTCAAAGCTACATCTACTGCCATATTACAAGAAACGTTAGCCATTTTCATTCTCATATCTCATATCTTCCATCTATTTTTAACCACACAAATGTAGTTTTAACCTGTAACCTGTTTAACCTGCCTGTTTAACAGGCCTGACTCGCGAGTGGGTCAAATTCTCTGCACGGCCTTATCTGACACACGACTGCACCGGATCAGTACAGTTAAATTGCAATTTGGAGGCCTTTTGTTGGTTAAATAACTATTTTTTTTGTCAAAGCTACATCTACTGCCATATTACAAGAAACGTTAGCCATTTTCATTCTCATATCTCATATCTTCCATCTATTTTTAACCACACAAATGTAGTTTTAACCTGTACGTGCAGGACGCAGTGCACTAAGATGACATTTTTTAATGACGGTCTCTCTCACTCACTTCAATAATAAAAAGAGGTTGACCCTAAAAAGTAGTTTTTGCATAGAAATAACACAATTGGAAATATTTACAAAGGCTGGTTTATTTGTATCTCATGATTATAATTTTTTGATTGATCAAATATTAATAATGTTCTTAATAACATTGTCCTTCTTCTATCATTACAATAGCTGACTTTGACCCATTACTGTAAATATTTACTGGATTACATATGTTATTATTAAGTAGTATTTGGCTGACATTAGCCTTTAAAATTCTAAAATTAGTTTCACTGTAATCCAGGTTACTATACAAAAAAATTGGTAAACGATTGCTCATTATCCACACACTTTGCTGCTCTTCATTGTCCACTGTTAAATCATTTGGAAATTGAATAAGGGTATTAGAGGCGTCATCATTCTGATCAAAAAGTAACCCCAAATTTGCGCGAGTATATGGTTTTGCAGTGTCCCAGCAGCCAATGTTATCCCGATGGACTTGTGTATAAAACATAATTCCATTTCTTGTTATTCCAGAGGTTGACGACTGACTTTTGTATCCACGGTCCCCAATAGAAATGAAATACTTTGCGGTTTCCTGACTACTTGCTTGCCATAAGATTTCGTTGATTAGGAGTTCCAGCGGTACCATAAATTCCTGCAAACGAATATTTAAATATTTTGTTTAAACTTAATTTAATTTAGAACTTTGCTTTATTTTTTCGAACTCTTACTTATACATACTAATATAATATTCTTATTTATATACACATTCAAATATATATAAATGTTGTGTTCATTAATATGTATTAGTAATATTAATAGTAATATTAAATGCAAGCATTTAAAGAGTTAATGTTAAATTATTTAAAGAAAATGTATATGTATAGGTGAATAAAACAGTATTGTAAGGCAATATGTCTACTAATGTGCATTATTTGTGTTCGCATTTCTTTTTTGTTCAGTTACAAGCTTAATAATGCCTAGCCGAATCTCGAACTTGGGAAGATGGGATTCAAATAGGGCTGAGGAGGAGCAAGTATCGGTGAGAAAGACGGCTCGGCTAAGACTTAGGCAGAAGATTATCATGAAACTAGCAGAGATTTCTGCGGACAGGCTTGAGAATATGGACACTCGCGCGGTTTCCATGATTGTTTCAATCCGAAAGGGCTGTTCAATATGTTCTGCAATTGCAGATTTCCACAACATAATGTCTATACACGGGAGCAGCGACGTTCCGAGATCACCATACATGAGAATTTTTTAAGCGATATCTAAGTTGGCAACTAGGAATGCAACTGGAGACGATGGGTATATTTTGTATAGGAAACTTTCAACTTTGCCTACTTTACACGGGCAAATTGATTATATTTAGATAAGTAATCGTTATGTGGTTCCAAAAATAATATTAACGTTGAGTATTGCAAATCCGTGGGATAGGGGCAGATGATGTATTCAGAAGTGCCTTTTTATCACACGTAGAATATAAGTGAATAAGCCACTGTGAAACGTGGCATAACACAGCTAGTATCAGTGTAAACAGAGTTAATTATCCTGGAAGCATTATATTATTTTATTATCACAAGTACCTATAACTCACCTTAAAGCTTGCCATTGGATGGAAGTAGAGGACACGTTGCTTGGTCTTTTTATCGTACGAAATACTCATTCCAAAAACACCGTCTAGCCATTGGAAATTCAATCCGTATATATTGAAGTCAGATGCAAACGGTTCCGGATTAAAGTTATAATTGGTAACTCGCCAGCTGTTATTATTTGAGAAACTGTATACTACTAGACCGAATCGCCAGACATCCGATACAATGGCATGAGCATCGTCGCAGGTATTTCCGACATTTACAACAATATTTGAATGTAGAGAATCTTGTTTCACCTGCGATTCTGGTAAATTGTAGCTACGGATCTGTTGATCAGTTTTAAGATCATAAACGACTATCTTTGGCAGGCAGATCTGATTTAGATTGACTGTTGCATTAACAATACCCGAATCAATTAACCAAAGTCTATCACATTTATCAATCGCCGTGCGATATACCGATATTAGTTTGGAGCAATCTGGTATTTTGGGGTCTCCATGAGCCTCCCATGTAGGATACGGTCTAATGGCAGGACTTATCTCCTTTGCTGGATATGGAATGGTACCTAAACTGGCAGGCACACCATCTTTCCAACGAGGTGTTGTTATAAACAGGCGGTCCCGATGAACGTCAATTCCCAAGGGTAAGTTGTTTTTAGGTACAAAGTCGCTGTAAATGAAATAATTGTAACGATTTTATAATCAGTAAATAATATAAAAATAATAATAGTAATATCTTTAAAAATAACTATTTCGAGTTATGTCCATATTGAAAATTATTTGCAGATTTCAGATTTTCTGATTATTTTCTTATCATTTTCCGATTGTTCCTATGGCAGCCATATGATATAGTTGTCCGATTTTAATTATATTAATGATCTTCTTCTGAAATTGAAATAATTGTCATATTTCAATTTTGGTGCAATTATTTAAAAAAATATTGAAGCTTTAGTTGTTTTCTTTTAATTTTACGATCGTTCAAATGTCTTATTTAGATAACTTTAAAACTGAAAGACTAGTTTTGCGTGGATACAGACAGACAGGAGACTAGTTACATCGAATCGACTGTTGATGCTGATCACGAATATATATATTTTATAGGGTCGGAAATGACTCCTTCACTGCGTTGCAAAGTTCTGACTAAAATAATAATACCCTGTATGGGTATGAGGCTGCTACCTATTACGGATTGATCTGTGATATTTGGTCAACGTAATAAAGATAATATTAAAAATAACATAATTTTGCTTACCCATTTGAAATAGCTTGCTGACGTTCGACAAAGGTTGAATATTCAAAGTCCAAATATTTCCATTCATTGATAATCTCAAATTGACTTTCTCTCTTGAAGGTCTCTGGAATCAACTGCCGAGGAGCATAGCCATAGCCAACAAGTCTCTGGGAAACTGGTTGAATTATATGGCTTCCATTTAAAACTGGGATAAGAAATAGGAGTTGCGTTATAAAAATTATTCCAGCACTGTTAAGAAGTAATAACTGCATTATATAAATTTATGAATTAAAATGTTCGCAGTATTATTAAAGCTTAGTCCACTGCTAACGAACTTGAACTGACCGACTGCGTTGGATGTGAGGTATCTTTTACAGGTTTTTTTTACTGACAAAAGCTTTAGTTTCAAGTTATTTGTTAAGTACTGTTTATACCATGACGACGTACTTAAAATTAATTAAATAAAAAATCATATAACAAATCAAAAGACAAATATTTCTTAAAAGCATTACCTATTTTAAGTGATAAATTCTTTTTATAGTTTTGGAAAATGGTCATGGTCCTCTAATCATGATCAGCAAAAGACCATCAACGTAGCGGCTTACTAATAATAATATTATTAATAAAATAAAAATTTTAATAATAGTAATAATTTTTATATCTTTAAACCCTTGCAGAAGGTACTATAATTCTTATAAAAATAATTTCCGAATAAAGTCTACATATTCTGGAGCATTAACAACCATGTCAATTTAGCCATGCCCGTGAGTCTGTTTCTACGGTAAAACTTTCCATAATGTCTTTTTTTCCTTGCATCGTTCCTTGATCGGACGTCTATATAGGTGTCATATATCGAAAAATTATTTGTAAAAAAATTAATTATGTTGTTGTTTTTCAACATATATCTATTTATGATTTCAGTATTTATACATATCGGATAACTATCACTCTGCACGGCCGTCCACGTAGTGATTATGAGCACCGAAAGTATACGGTACATACCGATTAGAAGGTATTGCTTTCGGAAAAGGATTTGTTTTGAGGCCGTTGTACCAAATTTGTTTTCGTTGTTTTTTCGTTGTTGTTTCGTTGTTTTCGTAGAGGGGTTGTATTTTGGCTCTGGAAACGGGTCTAACGACACCTTATTCAGCTCAACTCATTTTTATTGTATACCTGATTGTATGTATGTCAATGAAATAGTTTTATATTCGTGGGACCCCTCTTAGGAAAACACGCCAGTTTAGCAAGAAATCAGCTAAAATGCTATAGTTCTCACTCCCTGAAGTTTTAAACAACTTCAGCTACGGAAACGAATTTTGTCTAAATAACATTAAAGAATATAAGATCTTTTAACGTATCTTTGCATTTACGCAGAGACCAGCCCTTGAGATATAACACATATCTAAGAAGAGCAAATACAAATCAGTTAAAAGAATACCTTAAATATGTCTGAAATTTGTCACAGCAGGTCTTAAAATGGTTACTAATAACCACAAAACCTTACGACCCGATATTTGCATACGTGTTTATCTATGGAAAAGTTAGAGTAGGAACGGTCACCGCCTCAGCTTGGATGCGTTTTCTAAGAAAATAGATAAATAGTTCGGTCCTTTTAATTAAAAACTGTAAAAGAAATATGACAGCTTGTTGCTTGTCAGTTTGTCAGATGTACGCTAAAGTCGGAATTTGTGATCGGACCACTAGAAGTACGGAACATTTTCCCAATTTACCGAAGTAATCATAATGCAGCTTTGTCCAGTCTGTTCTAGCAAAGCCCCTAGCCGATGTGGATGGATCTGAGCTTGCGGAAAGGCAGTAAATAGATTGACTCGCGATAGATGCAAAATTGTCTTGTTTTTTATGTTTGTAACTTTTTTTAAGGGTTTGCATGTTTTTCTTTTTGTTTTTAACTTTTTTTTTATGTTCTCAAGGGTGGTTAAGTTCTCTAAAGTCCGGTTGCCTTTTTAACTGGTCTCTGATGCTATCAAGCAATACAGCAAAACGTGTAAACGTGTAATAGGGCGACCACTGCTTTAGAATGTGAAAGCAGCACTGCTTTTCTATAATATGTTATATATATAATGCCTCTGCTCGATATAAAATCCTTATTAAGCCAAATGTAACCGCAAGAGGATTTAGCCTTGGTGATTACTCTACGACTCTCGATCAGGAGTAATGGGTCGAGCCCCGGACCGGGAATTTAAAATTTTTTTGCAGCTTTTTTTTTTTATATTTTTATTTTTTATTTTTATATAAATGTAAAAAGTTTAGGTCTTAGTCATAACAGAATCGGGGAACCCGACAAACAAATAACAATAGATTTTCAATAATCAAACTCTTCAATTCAATATGGACTATTAACGAACTGACAAATACAATCACAACCAAAAGTAACATGATAATATATAGTAATAAACATCTGACCAAAGTTATAATACTATCCTTAAGGCTTATTATTTTTACAGCGAAGCCTCTTAGAGATTGATAGTATATAAATACTTAAGCATATATAAATAAAATATAAATATATTTATATATATGATATTTAAAATGATCTCATATGTGTATAATCACAAAATACAAGACATATCTTGTACAAGATATCTTTCTATACGTCGGAACACTGGAATTAAATACCCAACAAACAAAATAATAAAATCGACAAACTCAACGAAAACAGATATGATTATAAAGTTGAGACTAAGTACAGGTAATCTCCCTAAGTAAAAAAGCTAAGTTACAAATCCATTTAGAAAAACAGGACAGATAAGGCAAGTGAACGAGAAATAGAGGCATTAAAATTATACACTACAAATCAAAATGTAAAAAGAAGATTAATAAAACAAAGTATGATATTTACAGACAAGACGAAGAAGATGAATCTTAACCAAAACTTAAGTGCACACATAATATTGTTTATCGTAATTCAACTTGTCCAAATAACCAAAGGTCAAAGTATTGAAATAAATCCCATTATGGCATTTAATGAATGTCTATTAGTTAAGACCGGATTCCCACTAATAAATAATACCACAATACCACAAACTAAGCATAAAAACAACAAAGAACATATTAACGTTTCAAGACTTATTAGAACAAGCTATCAAATTTCAAAGCGTACTAAGTCCAATGGAGACTATTAACAAACAATTGATGTTAGTAATAATGTATCAAAAATGAAACCACTAGCTTATGTTCAACTAAAGAAACAATGGCTTTACAGGTTAAATACTACAATACTTTTCAATAAGTTCAATATTATGTTTTACCTACAAGTTAAAAAATATTCCTAAAAACTAATTGTAAAGTTAAGTTCAGTTTAAGACCTCATAATAATAGGTTGAAGTTCTGCACACACAAAATACATAACTCTGTAATAACCCGTTCGAATAAATAAAAAGTAGAAAAGCTACATTCGAGTGAGGCCCATGTAAGATACCCGGCACCCAAAGCGTGTGTGAAATTAAAATACACATGGACATGGCACTTTCACTTTGGATAAATAGGGTCAAATTAACCTTAAATTAAACAGGACGGAAGGCGGAAGGAAATGTTAACAAATAAAGAAAAATATTGTTAGTAATATCTCTGTTGTATTACACGGACGGACAGACGGACATGGCTAAATCGACTAGGCTGGTGAATATATATACTTCATAGGGTCGGAGATTTCTCCTTCTACCTGTTACATACATTCTCACTAAGTTATAATACCCTTGTACCCTATGGGTACCGGGTATAAAAATAATATTTTTTGATAAACGGCAAAGCTGCTTGGGGATTGGATAGCCATGAATTTATATATTGATAAGATAAGATAAGATATATATGTATATTAGCCAACTTTTTTAAATTTGATCTCCACAAGTGAGGCTGCTTTATATAAATATTTATATTTAACATTTATTATGTTCGCATATAACTTGAAGTATAGCCATTTTTACGATTTTAAAATAATGTTACAAATTTTATCAAAAGCGGATGTCTGTACCATATAGCTACCTTAGAAGGGATCGCCAAATTTATATAACCATTTGGAAACATCTGTTTTATACACCACCAGTAATGTTTCATTTCATTAATCATCATCAATGTTTTAAATTATTTTTGCTTAGCACACTTAGCGCTTCGCCCAATACCACTCAGCCGCTCTCTTCGTATTTGCTCTCTCATCATCTTTCCATTCTCCCATTCTGCAACTCTGTTGCGCTAGCACCAGCTCTCGCCACGCTCCCTTCACATCAACATCACCGTCTGAAGTTGTTGTTTTGGCACTCTCATCCCATCTCCCATTACTGTTGGCTGGGGCCCTTAACAACAACAGCTTATCAGAATTTGTGAATTAATTTCATCTGCGTGCTGTGCTCTCTTATCGACACCTTTGATGCTCTTCAACCCTAAGCGCCCTTTACCATATCCATCGATCCTTTGAGATGTTTTTGGCAATTCAATAATGGCTAGAAGTATATTGCGCAGCGTCCAGAGTGCTTGCTTATGAATCGCATTCCATTCGAAAGTGCTTCCCTTCGGCTTCAACATCCGTTGATAGCCCCGGAAATATCTTTTTTTTAATAATGAGTTTTTTGACTCCAATCTCTACCAAGTTTTCCGTAAACATCGGGATGCTGTGAAAACGCAATGCATTAAAAGGGTCGGCGTTCTGGTAAATGTGAGGCTTAGATGAGATCCATACGTCTCTGAAATGAGTATTCTCTCCTCAATTAACAACGTATTAACGAGTTTCATGCTGGTAACATGTAACCCCCACTCAGCATCTCCGAATTATGTGGATAATTCAACCTTTCCTTGCTTGTGTGGGTGCATAATGCGGATTACTCAGCAAATTCGGATCAGCTTTATGAAATCTTGGCCATGGTCATATATAACACTTTTAGTGTGAGATTGGTACAGCATTAATCATGATCATAATAATCAGAATTGGATTATTTTCTTTCTAAGTTATTAGTGGTCTGCTTTTCCACAAGCATCATTTAATGTAGCTATTTTTTATAATTCAGGTTTTAGCTATATTTTTAGCTATATATCCCCCCTTAGCAGATCAGGTGGAATGTTTTATATTTTATTTTTATTTTTATAAATAACTAATAACAATGTCGAATTAACAGAAAAATTACTATAAATGTATTTTATTTTGAAACATAACACTCTTATTTGCTAAAAACGCTGGAATATTTGTTACAATCGCATCTTAAGTTACTAATATTTGTATGGAATTCCGAAGTTAAATTCCTATTAAGCTGTAATGACAAAAACATATGGACAAAATTGAGACAAAAGAAATATTAACATTGTGAGTGAGTTTTTACAGTTTGTGACTTGATTTACATTCATAACTATTTTTTAATACTTGTTATCGGGGGAGAATTAAAATTTGTTTAAGTATTTTGCCAACCTTATCATTTTATGTATTTTCTTCTGTATGATTTGGATTTGATTTAAATCCATCACAAAATATTTATAAACTAAATAAACATTTTAACTTGTATTCCGCATTATACAATTGGGTTGAGCATATTCATATTCTTGAAAGAAATATTTTCAGACTGCTTTTGTCCTTCGCCATTCACCTCAATGAATTAGAGAAGATAATGCTATAATGCTTTGGAGGTTATTATTTTTAGTTGGGTTAAATGTTTTCCTTATTCAATGGGGTAGGGGGTGTTTGCATCGGTTCAGCGAAAGAACAACTTTTCAGAAATGTCCTACAATTTCTAATTTCTGCCCATTTGGGGTTTAATTTGAGGAGATTTGGAGCAACTTTGAAAGCGATTAAACGCGCACAATAAACCTCTAAAGACGTTTTCTTAAGACTTTCTTTGAAGTCGGTATCCACGATAAATTAAAAAATTATGCATCGAATAAAAGTGCATAATAGGCTGGGAGGTACAGTTTCAAATTACTATTATTTATTCCCATCTGCTTCTGATGATTCTACGATTTTTAAGCCGGGACACCGTAAGGGAAACAATTCTTGACATGGCCTGCCTGAAGTAGCTACAACTCCCTTTTTTCTAAATATATATATTTTTTTTTTTTGCATAAACATACTTGAAAAGTTACTAAATAATGTGATAATAAACGAATTGAAAAAATACTTTGTAGTTTCGTCAAAGAAATGTATAAATAAAGAACATGTACGATTACATTGGCTTGCTAATGAATTGCATTAACAGGATCTTTTAGTTTAGGGTTGTGGAGTACAAAAAAAATTTCGCCTCTAAATAAGAGTTACCCTTATAAAAACACTCTTGTGTATAACATATAATCTATATAATTTTTTTTTAAAATAAGGGTTACTCTTAAGTAGATTCTCTTTGATATAAGTAACTCAACGAAAACAATTTAGTCGTGTTTCAACTAAAAATTAAAAAACAAAGCCTAGATACATTTATAAGTCAATCTCTAAGGTTTCTGTCGTAAGAAGCATCGGCTCACTATGACTATCATCGACTAAAGATGAAAGATCATCATTAATCAAGCCTCCAGACAAATCGGCGGAACTTTGTTGATCTTCACAAAGCGACTGATGAGAAGATGTCAATAGCAGGGAATCATGACTATGTACATCTCTATATTCAGAATTTTTAACTGAATCCGATAATCTGTGATGGCAACTCTGGAGTTTATGATGATTTAGATTATTATGATGATGTATATAGCACGATGTACAGTCATCAACAATAGTTGCAGACGACTTGCTGCTGTTGCTTCTGAATAAACCATTCGCCTCCGAGACACTGCTTTTTGGTTTAAAATTAGGCGAATGTGACACCGATGACAACATGTGACTATGTGATGACAACATTGGATCACCGCCTTGGACAGGATGCTTGCAATCCTCCATTAGTTCGTCAATTTGATTCATTCCCATATTTACGTCGTTACTATTGATCTCTTGACGCTTTTAAAATAAATATTGAGTATTATAAATTTTATAACAATATTAAAACAAAAATCAAAAAAGACTCACTTGATTTTCCACAAGCGATCGACGACTTTGCGCTACATTTGGTGACAAACTGGAACTTTTGAGATATGTATTGGCTTGCGTGGGCGCTGATACTGATACGGATGTTAATTGGTAATCGGAAATAGACTTGGCTTGCATTTCCAGATCCTTAAAGAATAAATATTGTTAAAATGTAATATATTGTACTTAAATGTTTATACCAAAGCTCATAAATAATAGTTGGCGAACTTAACCCACAGCTAGCTTCAACTCCAAAAATATCTAATATCAAAAGCATATTCTTACTACTACAATAAGTATATAAATTAGCACAAGGCAGATCTGACAATTATATCATAAAGGAACTATCAAAAAATTTATAAAACAAGATAGGAAGCTAACTTCGGGAAGGCAAACTATGTATTCCTTTGCAGTTGGAATTTTTAATTTTTTGATTTCTTCCACTTTGATCGGCAGTCCACGATGAACAAGCCGACTACTGCATATATATTTACGAAGAATTGAAAATCAGCTTACGACGGTTCGCTCTTTTAAATTTATATACCGATTGGAAAGTATCGCATATGAAGAGGTTGTGTATACCTAACTTTAAACTAAGTTGGTTTTCGTGAAAATTTGCGTGAAAGAGCAAAAGGTTGGAAAAATCAAAAGCTTTTATTTTGGCTCTCGCGTCTAATCTCGAATCATCGCCATCCGATGCTCCGATAACGTGTGCTTGTGCTTTACAGCCCAATTCGGTGCTTAACAGCGACTTATTATTCTTTCGCGTTCAGTTAAAGTACCGATTTGCTTTACGGAAAGTTTATATGGTGCTCTTCTTCTGCGATCAGATATCTCTCACAGACTTTAACAGTGACAGTAGAAAACGGCCTGTTTTCTCCATTAGAAGTATACGTATTCTGTAGGAAGGACTCCTTCGGCCACCTTCGGTGCTCATCGTTAATACGATTGTAGAGTAGTGGCTGATAACAACAGTGATAACCACTTATGGGGATTTGATTGAGAGCAATGAAAATTAGATGAGCAAATAAAAATTACTACTGTAAACTCAGAGTAAACAGTCTACAAATATTAAATTTGCCCTGTGGACAATGCCGCAAATTGAAAGTAAAAACATAAAGGCTTAAATACTATTATAACATTTACCCTGTACTTTGTACTAACTATCGGTCAACTGTTATTTTTGGAAAATCTTGTTAGATTGTATCCAAGTATCTTACCCTTATTCGAGTCATAAGTTTCCGATTTTGCAGCTCAACTTGCCGCTGACGGCACTCGTTTTGCCTTAAACGTGCCACCTCATGTTTCAAACATTTAATGTAGTCAACAGAGGACTTTAAAATTGTTCCTTTGTTTGGACGAATATCGCGAACCACTTCATAAAAGGCCTCACTGCCCTTAGGTAAAAGGGTGCCGAGCTCCTTGATCCGATCATTAATATTGAAACGGCGCCTACGTTCAACTAATAAGAGTAAAAAATATTTATTAGCAATAAATCAATTAAGAATGTTATCATAAATGTAATATAAGATATCTGAAAAATATTTACTCATGTTATGATTATCCTTCTTTTGTCGGTCTTTTTGCATTGCATTAATTTCGGCATCAGTTAAGCTTTGTGGCTCCTGTTTAATTGATAGCTCAGAGTTAAAGTTTTGATCAAAGTTAAACGACTCATTTTGCAAAATATCGTCGAAAAGATCATCTGGCTAAAACGAAATGAACAGCACTGAATTAAAAATCATCTTATAAATGTTCGATAGTAAAAAGCTAAACCCCGATCGGAAGGAATAGCTTAAAAAAAAAACTTCAGTATCAATCATCTTAATCCGACACTCCGTTCTAAAGATATTTAATAAACGAGATATGGTCGGACTTCTTCTTGTACGTCTTTCAGTCTGAATGCCTATATTAAACGGCTGGAGTTGAAATACTTTTGTTCTTCCACTTTTGGAAAATCTCGCAATTTATGCGGAAAAATAGCTAGAAAACTAGATATCCCAAGACCCCAAGTTCTAAAGAACTTAAGCTACGTACTAAATGTCATTAAAATGATATTTTACCATGACATAATTTGTTAAATTAAAAAAGTTCAGAATTTATAACTGAAATAAATGTTTTTTTTTTTTTTTTTTTTTTTTTTTTTTTTCAAAAACTACTCTAACGATTTTGTTGGCCCGAGACAGTAAAGTCCTTGAGATTGCTCAACATTTGATATATATCACACATTTAGTATTTCAGTCATAAGAGCCAGAGCAAGGTCCCCGTTTCACTCAAAGGGCAAAGGGACTTAAAGAAAAGTCTCAGAGGCTCTGTTCTATAGTTCACTGTCACAAAAATAGCTTGTTAGTAATAATTAGTGTGATTACAAAATTTTAAGTTTACGTCTTGTGATTAGGAAAACAAATTTAAAACCCCCGTTCTTTTTATCTAAAAAAAATCGTTTCTATTCGGTCGTTTTAATGCGAGAGCATGTTACGCAGTCTTTGCACCACTAGCTTGGATGAAAGATCTTTTGCATATGTGTTCCTTATCTCTCCCTCTTTTTTCACCCTTTTCTGTAATATTGAAGAAAAGCAAAAACAACAACACTCAGTAGCGAACGAGTAGTTCCACTTCTAGCTCTCAGGGTTTCGTAATTTGGCTTTTCGAATATATTTGAGTACAATATGAACCGAAAACTAAAAGTCGTAGCAAAAGCGGGAGAGATTTTTTAAAGTTTATTGTGTTGGGGAGGATCCGACTAATCATTCGGTTGAGTTCATTTTACGAACTCTGAAAATAGATAATAGAATAGCGAATTCCTTTCAAAACGAAAAAAATTTTGTGTTATTGTAAACAGACATGTTTACCTTTGCGAAATAAAAAGAAAATGCCCTTTTGTACAGGTTTCATAATTCTTTCCGTTTAATAATAATACTTACATCGCTGTCGAATGAGGGAAGCTGTAAAAATAAAAATAAAATGAGAATTTTATTATTAACAAGAAAATAAGCTTACTTCGGGTAGCCGAAGTTTGTATATCCATTTTTTACTCAATCGTCCCTATTAAGACATTGTTGATTGATTTCGATTTAATGAAAAGACACAATGTTGGTGGTGAAAAAACATTTATATAAAAAGACATACATAGCTGCCATAGGAGCGATCTATGTGTTATAGTTGTAAGATTTTTATGAAATTAAAATCGAAGTTCTGAAATCATAAGACATGGCCATATTTTGAAGTAGATATAAAAATGTTATTAAATAACGAAACTATAATGTTTCTATTTGTTCTACCTAAGAACGACTATATGAACTATAACAATATAATTATAATACCCTCTGCAAGGGTATAAGGGAATATAAAAATCAAGGATGTCTAACTTACCTCCGATGCGCTAGTAGCCACCGAACTTAAGCTGGGCGATATGGGTGCCGATGTTGATTGCAACGAACTTCCGGTACTTCTTATAGAGTTAATTATTCCCGATGAAAGACGCGGCGGATTTGTAGAAGAGCTTAAGCTTAAATTTGTCTTAACAAACCCCAACTGAGTTGTTTTACTAACAATTGATGGGGATGATTCTCCGCCAACATTATTATTAAAACTTCCCAATGAAGAATTTTGTTCATTAGGATAATTGCATCCAAAAGGTGAAATTTGCATTGAATCGTCGGCGGAATGTACATTTGTACTACGTTTTACATTCATAGCGATATCACATTCTAAAGATGAACTCTGCTGTAGATTGCCAGTAGATGCCGAGTTATTTGTCATTTTCATCTGCGAGTATTATAATATAATATAATAAAATACAACAAATTAATACTTACGTCACTGTTGTTGCAGCTCCAAATGGAAGGCTTAAAAGATTCACTTAGATATTGTCTCACTTGGTTCTTCTGCTTTTGTATAACATGATACCTTGTGGGATTTTCTAACACTGTACTGACCTATGTATAAAAAAATGCAATGTATATCTCAAATGTATTTATTATTACTTATCTCACCTGCAGCACTTGTGGCGGTACATCTACGCCAATACTTTGAAGAGGAACTTTCAGTTTAACAGGGCTTGAGCGATCCTTTTGCACTAACTGTGACATTTGTTCCAAACTCGATGACCCACTGCCACAGGCGCTAGTGCTGCAGCTATCAATAAATTCCGTTTCCGTGGATCCCAACATCAAATGCATTTTTGGATCTGAATCTAGTATTTGTTGTTGCAATATCATCTGCTGCTGTTGTTGTTGCTGATGTTGTTCTCGTTGTAATTGAAGTTTCAGTTGCGTTCGGGAGGTGGGCGTGGCAGTTTTAAAAGTGGGTCTGTTAATTAAATATCAATAGGTAATGGGTAACAATGAAAATTTGTTTAACCTTAGAAAATGTTTGTAAAATACACTCTAATGATGTTAAAATGATGTATGTACCTACCCACCCGAAAGTGGAGGAAGACCCACTATACGCGGTTCTACAGCTTCAGTGTCATCAAAATCAACAATACTTGGGTCCATTTCTAGAATCATTTCCAAGTCTTTATCAATGCCAACTGTGACACGGATATTTGTGGTAGATTCACAGTGTATCTGTGATGATCGCGGCATTGAATAAGGATGTAAGGATGTAATGTTCATATTATCATCTTCAGAAGAAATTATGGTTAAAGGTTCCTCGCCAACTTCAATTGCCATCGAACTTGGATTGATTTCTACTTCTTGCTTTTCGTTTTGTGACATCTGTAGGGTCTGTACGCGCCTCAAAAAATCCTGAAACTCTAGAATACGTTCTGAATCTGTATCTGTAGTCATCTTTTCCCTATCAGATTTTTCTTTCTCTGTTGTAGATGGATTCATTTCTGGATATAGCTCTGTTTTTGTTGCCATACTCTTTTTACTCCAGTATGAAAACATGCTTTTATTAAAACACTCAATAGCCACACACGCTAATACACAATTTCAAATATTACAAAAGACCTTGATCTTCTATCTTAGCAAGCGAATGTGAAAAAGAGACTGTTTGGTTCGTTCTAAACAAGCTTTCCCCAAAAATAAACAGAGTATATTATGCGACAAATGTTTAAGGTTTCACAATTCTTAATTCTCTCCGAGAAGTTTGCATAATAAGTAATACTTTATGAATGAACGTTTAAATTTACATAATGCATAATACTATATAAATTTAGGAAAATCTATATTACAGGTGTAATAAACCATTAACCCACTATCATTTAGTTTTCTAAAGATATTGAGCTTTTTGAGCGAGAAATAGTAAGTAATTCTATAAAAACCACCTAAACATTTTTACCCATTCATTATATTATATATGTATGTATGTACTTTGAGCGTATGTATCAAAGAAGAGCGATATTTGTATCAATATGTACATATGTATACATGTATGCATATACAAAACTCAAAAGAAACAGGGTGTGCTCAAAGATTATTAATAATAATATAATACATTTTATTTTTCCCTATTTATAGATATATTTTTTGTACGGAAAATATGTCAAGAGATTTGATGAATCAAATAATTTAAATTAAATATTTAAGATAATGGTTGACTTTTGAAATTTAGGAATTAAATATTAAGATTTTTGTGAATGAAATATAAAGTTAATACAATTAAGGGATTATAAATTACATTAAGATTTTATACTGTACTGTATGTCTAATGTAAACAATTAAGTAACCTACTGTAGAGTGTGCTCTACTGTGAGGTACCAAAGCTATGTACATCAAGCTAAAAGACAAATTCATTTTTTAGTGGCACGCCAGTTCAAATGGCCTAAAGCGTGCACCTTCTCAAGACTGTTTAAAACGATTACATCTTTAAGTCGAGTGTGACCGACCCGAGATACCCAGTACCCAAAGCATTGTTGGTGAAATTTAAAGGCACATGGACATGACTAATATACTTTGTTTACTTATGTTCAAATTTATGAAACAAAGTACAAATTTAAACAAGCAGGAAAACCACAGTCGATTGCTTCCGACTTTAAGGTACCCGGTACCCAAAGCATTGTTGGTGATATTTAAAAGCGCATGGACATGGCTAATTCACTTTATTCAACTTGCTAAAATTTATAAATAACTTTAATTAAACAGGTGGGAAGGCAGAAGAAAAAATTGGCAAATGAAGAAAAATGTATCTAGGAACATGATTAACTATAACAAAAAAAAGACAGATTTTGCTAGGATTTTGTTAAGCAAAATACATTGGTAATGGACTCTTTATTTAATATTTTTTTCGTTGACCAAAATTCAAACAATATTTGGAAACAAAGTTGATTTGCGCTCAACAGATTAGAATGTTGTCATCAAATCTGGTAGCTCTTCCTCATATAGTCTTCTGAGATCTGTTGTTTTACACGAACAGACAGACGGACATGACTAAATCGACTCAATATTTTAATGCAAAACCATGATCTTTCTTATTTTCATTTGAATGTCGCCATCGTCGGTGCATGGTTTTGTACATATGTATGTATGTATTATATATGTATATGTAGACATTCTGGAATATGTAAGTGAATGAATAGAAAAACTTTATTTTGCGGAAGTTAATTTTTTTCTACTTCGAAATCGAACCTTACAAATTATAATATTATAAGGTACATATATTTGTATTTTTAATTTATATTGTTTTTACTAAGTAATCCTTAAACAAAAAGACATGATTAGCAATTAAGATACTCCTTTATTTAAAAATGTTTCGTAAATTTTGAGTATCAATCATTTCCACGTTGGTAAACATATTAACTTAAAAAAAAAAAATACATATGTATGTGTGTGAATTGTGTATGCTGTCCGAATCTAGAGTTTTGTGTTTTTTTATACATATGTACATCGATTTATGTATGCACATGTGTATGTACATACGTACATATGTATGTATGTACATATGTATGTATGTACATATGTATGTATGTACATATGTAGGCTTGCCTGATAAGATTATAAAATTGCGCTAATCGTATAATAAATAATGATGCTTGCACGAACAAATACTCTATTATTAATTATAACACTATGTGAACTGTATGTATATTCCGTTCATGAAAATATAACCTAAATATTGTATATAGCTTATGTACATATGTATGTACATTTAAAGTTTAAATCCCTACCTATTTTGCGGATACTTGTACATAAGTACTTACATTTCATCGGATCGTAAAGACCGGGTTGATGACTTCAATTCATAGAATTCCATATTATCCGAACTGCCTGCTACAGTTACATTTGGCAGATAATCCATAGTTTCGTTATCATTCAGCAGATTGATATTTAAATCGAACTCGATATCAAAGCCCAGATCGATTCCAGATTCCGTCATTGTATTAATAGTGCGAAAACAACACCACAAACACACATTAATTTATTTCTCAATTGTAATTGGATTGATTCAGATAAATTTATATAAATTTTCAAATCTACGCACATAGGCGTCATGCCAGTCAAGCTAACAGATATATTTTCCGGAATGAGTATAAAAAAATTTCATAACACGAAAAGAAGAGCTTTTAATAGCGGTGAGAAAAAAATGACAGTAAGTGATCGCGATAGCAGGAATAGTGCCGAGTAAAATGTCAGTATGTGAAAAAAGTGGAATATCGCTTTATTGATATTTTTAATTAATAATTTCATTAAAAATAATTTTAGGCATTTTATTCTTTAATTAATATTATAAAATATTATATAAAAAGCAAGAAGAATCCAATACAGTCCTATTCCAAAGCACAGTGCAAAGAGAGATATTCGATTATGTTGTATGCTGTGCTTGTAAAGTGAAATTAATTTATTTAATATAGTCGTATTAACAATAATAATCATAAATTATCAATTGTATAAATAGTAAATGTATTACGCCGCTATTGAGGTGAACGCAAAAAAACAAAGCCATCGCCCCAAATGTGAAATATATATGAATGTACATATGTACATTTGATTTATTATGCTTGCAAAATATTTTTTTTACGCAGTATTCTATCACAGAGATTGCATGGAGTTTAACTCAATGTGTGGTACGGGCATACTTTTGATCGCCATTGTAAATTGCCGGCAAAAATTGTATTATTTTTGTTTCTCGCGCGAAATGTAGGAAGGATTCTGCGGTAAGCACGTACTGTTGTGGTTTGAAGGCAACTCCGCATGACTTACGACAAGTACTTAATAATTATTATTTTTCTATCAATAAATAAAACTCATATAATAGTGATTATATTTTTATTAATAAATAAAACTAAAAAAATTATTATTTTCAGATTTAAATTATTTGTTTAAAATAACACTTAAGATTTAATATTGATTTAATATTGATCTTTATCTTTAGGAATAAGGATGTAAATTATTGAATGATCAGTGTGTCACAACGAAGCAGTAAAATTCCCTATAATGAAAATAAGATAAATTATTCCATACAAAAATAGATCAAATTATAAATTTGTATTAATTACTTATTTAGAGAACAATTAACTCATGCCATGACTTAGACGTGCACCAGAGATCTAATAGAATCAGTCTAAGGGCAGAAAACGCCCTTTCAACACTTGGCATTGAGGGAGTCATTACTCATAAATTTAGAATTTACATTATTGTTATTATTATTCCCCAACATACGGACGTATGACAACACATATACGGTCCTAATGTGGCTTTTCGGGACATACATTCTGTGCAGACGCCTTCGTCACAGCATAACCAGCGTAATTTTCCTCATCCCAAGCGAACTGTTACCGCTGATCTCGCTGTAGCATCATCTCAGGAAGGAGTTCATCCGGACGCAGAACACCACTCTGGATAGGATCCATCGTAGATTAGAATGTCCATCGACAGAATTGAAAAAAAAAGCTGGATGATTCCACACCAAACGAGAACCCACACTACGTTTTGGGGAAACAAACTGCCAAATATAAACGTCAAACACCGGAAACTTTATACTGAATGACCAAAGCTGTCTCCAAGTTTAGCCTTAGGAACGTCCTGGCACCGGTATGATACTATGGTCCTATGGTAATAATGCAGAATCCCTGCAGGGACCCACCTCAACAAAATATGTGTCTTTCAGAAGAAATTCCTGATGCGAATTACGGGAGCTGAATGGTATACGCGTGGCTGAGATATCCCATTGGTGGGCGATGATCTAAATAGAATGGCGGTCGTACACGATCAGAACCCACTGACGAGAGCGAACCGCGATCTGATATCAAGACACGCAGCTGAAACCTCGGTGGATTCCATAAATAATATTTGGACCACTCCCTTGTGCAAAATAACTCCTATCACAAGTACTATACGGCAACTGCAAGCTATAAAACACACTAATCAATTTATTATTTATTACATAGCCAATTCCAGTACAAGTTTTTTATAACCAAAGAAGCGTGAGATTAAATGCAGCTGCAACATTAATTATCTTTTTTACTTTCATAAAGAATAATCATTATTTGACGAGTTTTATTTTTGGAATGAATAGTAATAGTTTGGATCTCTTTCTTAATATGACATATAATGTTGAATGATAATGAAGTATTATTATTATATAGTCTATATAATCTATATATTATATAGTCATCTAATTTTTAAAGAAAATATTAACAAAAAAAAATAATGAAAAAACAAAATTAAGGGCATAGAAGAAACACCTAATAAATGCACCAAAAATTTTTTTGACCAATTTAAAAGATATTTAGTTTAGAAACTACATAGCTATTTAAATGATTGAGACTTATGTAAAAAATATAAATTTATGTATATTTATAATTTAGACTGGAAAATACTGAAACATTTAACCTCCATTGTTTTGAAAAATTGTTGCAGTCTGTTCAGACTGTTACGGTCACCTGTTTTTTTTGTCAACTGTAAGCAAACCGAGAGAGAAGGTTAGGTTCTTTAGAGATGATTTTACTATGAACAAGAATTCCCTTAACGATTTAGTGCTTCCGTAACTACTTTTTTCAAAATACCAACTGTAGGATGGCCATTGCTTTAAATAAAAAGATTTTTATTTCCTATTTAACGCTGAGCTCACCAGCTCATCTGAGAACGATTGTAAGGCTTTGTGCCATTTTATGAAGGAGTTTTATCCATTTCCTTATTTTCACAGCTAATTTCGGGGTGTACTAGAAAACAAGATTCTGATTATTCAAAATCCAACAACATCCCAGCAAGAAAAGGCTACAATATTCTAATAAACCAAGGAAATATGCTGAATAAAAGCTTTAGTTGTCTTAAAATAATATATGAAGGCGCTGTTTTCCCTGTCTCTTTCTAGCTCATGTTTTCCTTATGTCGTCGTTAAAGCAATTTTTAGCCGTTTAAGCTGTTTAAACAAGAAGTAAGCAAATAGAGCATACATGGTGGTAATAAGGTATTTTGGCCTTTAAGTATGTGTATTTTATATCGATATAATTCAATGTTGGATATATCGATATGTGCTGGCTGATAAAAATGTATGTAAACTAGAACATTTTTCTTTAAAAGCAAGTGGCTCTAATTTAGGTAAATATCTATAAAATAACAAACGTATAATTGTATTTTTTTTGATTATACAATCACTTTGTATTTCCCTGTATTCAATATTAATACCCCAGTATAGACAGCAGTGCCTTAACAAATGTGTAAATAGATATACGCAAAAAACAAAGTGTACTGCGAACAACATACATATGTATGTATGTACATACCTAGAAAATTTAGGTTGTATTTATACATATGTACGATAATTTCTCATGCAGATTGGTAGTTTTACTTTCTTTTCTACATATTAATAACTAATGCATTTCTTATTTTTCAAGAAAATATGGATAAAAAGATCTCATCGATATCGCAGCCGCGCATTTTGAAAAAGAAACATTTTCGCGTGAAGCATCAAAAAGTTAAACTTTTCCGTGCCAATGAACCGATTTTGAGTGTATTTATGTGGGGAATTAATCACACTGTACGTTAATATACATCTTAAATACTTAATATTTATTTTTAACAAAGCCTAATATAAATAGCATTTAAATTACACAATTTCACAGATCAATGAACTAAGTCATGTAAATATTCCCGTAATGCTGCTACCAGATGACTTTCGGGCTTACTCCAAAATTAAGGTGGATAATCATCTATTTAATAAGTAAGAAAATAATTCTGCTTTAGAAGTCACCCTTTAAAATTGTAAATTATATTTTTATTTAAGGGAAAATATGCCATCGCACTTTAAAGTCAAAGAATATTGTCCCCTTGTATTTCGCAATTTGCGAGAAAGGTTTGGCGTCGATGATGTGGACTATCGTGAGTCCTTAACTCGTTCGCAACCGATACATATTGATTCCTCTGGAAAGTCGGGGGCACAATTCTATCAGAGTTATGATAAGTTTTTCATAATCAAAAGTTTGACATCGGAAGAAATAGAGCGTATGCATGCATTTTTGAAGCAGTATCATCCTGTGAGTTTTGCATTCTTTTAATTATATTATAAAAATAATTTATTTTATATAAAATATTTAGTACGTTGTTGAACGACATGGCAAAACCCTATTACCGCAATATTTGGGCATGTACCGGATAACTGTGGAGAGCGTGCAATATTATTTTGTAGTCATGAGGAACGTTTTCAGCTCTCACTTAACAATTCACAAGTATGGAAAATATATGTAGAAAGTTACCGTTGCTGATGATACGATATATGTTGTATAGCAAAAAAACATTTATTTTATAGAAAGTTTGATTTGAAAGGTAGTACCGTGGATCGGGAGGCATCGGAAAAGGAGCTAGAGAAACATTTACCAACCTTGAAGGATAATGATTTTATCAAACAAAAAGTTAAATTGGATATCGGAAGAGAAGCAAAACAGAAATTGATGGATACGTTGAATAATGATGTGGATGTAAGTATAAAACTTTTTTCTTTAATTTTTATATACGGGTATTAAATAGTTAAGACAGGCTTGGCTCTTGTGAAATGCTCGATAACGCGCACCAAATTATACTCTTCTCGAGTATCTGGCATTTCATTTGTAATGATAGGTGACCTATGTTATAAATATATTATATATTTTTTTTTAACAGTTACTAATCAAGTTGCACATCATGGACTATTCGTTATTAGTCGGTGTACACGACTGTGTGCGGGCCGAGGAAGAAGCTCTACAAGGCGACAATGTGGCAGCAGCTGGTCGAAGTGAGAACAGCGAGAGCGAGGAGTGTGATAGTGGTGAACGGTAAGTCTACTAAATGTATTATCTTTGTAATAATATATTAGATTATCCTGTTCTTTAAAAGCTGGACTTACAACACACCGCCGGATTCACCAAGAGGTGCGCAGTATAAGGAAGTCATTTACGAAGTTGATATTTATGACATTCCGAGTATTGAAGGTGAGAGGAAAGCTAAAATTAGTTTCTTTTCACATTAACTTATGTTCTCTTTGTAGAAAAACGCGAAATATATTTTATAGCTATTATAGATGTTTTAACACAGTATGGCGTAAAGAAACAGGTATATTTCAATTTTAAAAAATTTTCTTGGCTTCCTAATAATCCTAATTTTTGCAGGCAGCAAAAGCAGCTAAAACTGTTAAATATGGGAGTAATGTTGATGGTATATCAACATGCGACCCTGAACAATATGCCAAACGATTCTTGGAATTTATGGATAAAGCTATAGAATAAAATACTTATTATTATAATCATATTATTGTATTTGCCACATTCAAAATGTCAAAAAATGTTATTACTACGACATTTAAAATATAAGTTATTACAACACTACTATTTCATAATCTTGAAGGAAATATGTTTTTTAATTTAGTTTGAAATCCACTTCGGGACTAACATTGGACATTAAAACCATATAAAGTTATATATTTCTTTTAATTTAATTATTCATACATATTTTATATGGGGTGGTAATAGAAATAAGGAGCTAATCGTTGCCTCTTGGGTTTATATATTTTTATATTAGCTTGTTTTACATTTTGCTACAGTCGAGTGTGCTTGACGGTGAGATGAATAAAAATCAAATGCGACTTTCAGTGGCACGCCCTTTCCAAATTCTTCCTAAGCACGTATCTTTCCAAGTCTACGAGTCGATTATTCGATCGACTAAAAATTAAGGTTCTAAATATATCATAGAAATTAAAAAAAAAGGTTTGTTGTACATTTTTTTGACCGGACTACCGCCCGGTCCGCGTGGCCCATTATTGAAAAAAACTTAATCTGCGTGCAGTTCATAAGAATGTCAGTCTTTTAGTTATTGAGATCTGTTGTTTCATACGAACATACAGAACTGTTGATGCTAATCAAGAATATACAGTCGAAATGAATAAAACAATATATAATACAGAATGAAGGAAAACTTACATTAACGAAATAAAAGAAAATACCCACGAACCACACACAGAAACGTTTATATTTTTAATTACTTCCGTGTTTAACATCCAATTTCGCTAACATTCTTAGAGCACGTCCACACTAATGTATTTATTCTATATCTATTTACTTTAACTTTGAATATTATGAATACATTTCCATTTTCGGTTTAGGAAGTTTGTTTGGCTTTAAATTAAGTTTTTAAAGCGAGTTTCAATGCTTTCTTTCTTTGTTTTATTATAGTATTTATTAAAATACATAAGACATACGTTTTGGTTAGGTCTAAATGCTACTAATAGAATTGAACTCAATCATCTAATTTAAATAAAAACATTTCTTTATTAGTGTCTGCCATTTAAAATAGTGAAATTTGCATAAAAATGACAACAATTTCTGTAGAATACATATTAATAAATAATATATGAAATATTTTAAGTACGTAAAATCTGTGATTGCTATAATTTAGTAAGCTTCTGGGAGGATCGGATTTTTCTTTTCCGGGACACTGGGATTACTGTAATGATACATATTATTAAATAATAAAACAAACATTTTATATTGAACATACAACAAAACGATTGATTTGAGCTCTTGGTATATTATTCTCCATTTGTGTTTCCCCGATTTTTTTCATATTTTCAAAGCGTTCTCGTATTCTAAAAAGTCAAATTTGTTAAACTATTTATTATATATTAGGTTATAATTTCTTACGTTTTGGCACTTTCTATGGAATCACTAGAAATAAGTTGTGAGTAAACATCTTCACGATCTTCTTTCAGTTCGCGTTGTATTTCATTGATTTGCCATTTTTCAAATTTGGCACGCAATTGTTTAGCGCGAGCTGCGTTCTTTGCCTGTACGTTCAAATGAAATCAAATAAAATTTAATTTCTTTTCCAACTTACATTAAAACATGCAGATCACATTTTTTTTATTTTTTTAAAAGATGTGTTGTATTATTAAAAAATGTTACCTCTTGAAGCGCCTGATCCTTGTTACATAATTTGTTTACAACATTTTCATTATCCATTTCATCATCATCATCACTACCTTCATTACTATTTGTCTCTTCATCTTCGCTTATGTTGTCCCCTTCGTCGGAATCAGATTTATTATTAAAATGTTTATTAATCTCGGTTTCGGGCGGAGGAGTAAAGCACTTTAAAGGATTTGGTTGTTTTTTTCTTTCATTTTCATCAGACATCTTATTTTTTTCCATTTCACGGAATTTGTTTAAAATTGTTGATGTGGTTTTGGTTTTCTGCAAAATATTGTCCTCCCCTACTGAAGTTTGTTTCGTTAATAAAGAAATATCTGTGCCCGTGTCGGAATCAAGTATTACAACACCTTCACGTGGCGGTGTTATACGAAATATGCGCGTTTTATTTTCAACTGGACGGAATTGTTCAAAGAATTTAAACCTTTCCGCTAACTCTTCAGTTGCAACTTTAATATATTCGGTTTTGGAGTCCGATTTTATTATATCTATATCAGCATTCTGGAGTTTTTAAAGAAAAAATTAAAGCCTACATTAATTTTTGAAGCTAGTTATTGGTTCTTACCCTTTCATTGCGTTGAATTAGTTTTTCTGTTCGATATTTTGGCATACTGCTTCTGGAGTTGTCTATATCCGACACAATATTTGCGTCCAGTTCCATAAAGATATTACGTGAGGCTCTGCTTATAGCTAAAATAATAAAATTATGTTAAGTATGGTTAAGCAATAACTTTACTATTGTAAATTAGAATCCTTACCAGACTCAAAAACTTCAGCATCTTCCATGGCTTCTCTGGACTGCATTTTTGTACTATCCTTAAAAGCTTCACCATTTTCAAAACGATCTTTGATGGATCGCGTTTCTGTAGTCAGTTCAATATCTCTGGTTTTACCAACTGATGTTACGCCTTGTTCGGATTCAGCAACTGCTTGTTGATACATTTCTTTGATTTTCGCCTGTTTACCCATAAATAACCGAGAACGTATTCCTTGTATCTCTTGTTTCCTCTCTTCTCGTCTCTCTTCTTTTGTTATCATCTCACCTTTCTCAAACTTGGATCTTATATCGTTTATTGCTTCTCCTAAACCTAAAGGCCTTTCTTTTTCCGTTAATATCATCCGAGAATAATCATCGCTTTCTTCGTTAGCGTCATTTGAGTTATCATCTGACTCTCCAATATTCAAATTCATATCATTTAATTCAGATTTTGCATCAGAAATCCCATACTTATGAAGTTTAGTTAGCGTTGATCGTATCGACATGCCATGGGAAATGATGGCTTCTTCACGGGGATCTTTCGAATGATTATTATTTTGCTTACAGCCGCCGTTTTCAAATACCTCAAATCTTGATCGGACATTCAGTTGTTGGAGTTCATCAAGTCCCAAATTTGGTTTATCGGATGCTGTAATTAATAATTATAAATTATATTATATTATATATTATATATTATATTATATATTATATTATAATTATATGGCTTTAGCCATATCCGTCTGTTCGGCCGTGTGAAAAAAGATCTCAGAGACTATACGAGCAAGAGCGCCAAAATTTGGTGACAACATTCTTATCTGTTGCATGCAGATCAAGTTTGCTTTAAAATTTGACACGCCCACATCCACCCTCGAGAAACGTATGTGTTAATGTGTTCATGCAGGTCAAGTTTGTTAGTGGGCCATGCAAACTAACGCCCCATAAATAATGAAAACCATATATGTATGTATAGAATCCCTTCTGATCAGGCCCGTTTCGACTTCTAGATTAGATAGCCCTAAAACAGAGAGACTAGTTTGCGTGGAACAAGACAGACGGACACTGCTAGATCAACTCGACTTTTGATGCTGATCAATATATATATATAAACGTTTCTGCGAGATCTTAAAAAGTAGGGCTTGTACATATGTCTCTATTTTACCTCTAGCGACATCCGGCGGCAATTCCATTGGTTGATTTTCACGGATTATAAGCTCTGGCTTTTGTGGTTTAACCTCTTCATAAACTATCTTTGGTGCAAACATTAATTTGAAGTGCATTTGACAGTAGAGATATCCATCATGAGCATGATAGCTCTCGGGTCTGTAAAAAATTATGCATTTATTAAAATGTAATGTATATCTATATTATCAACCTACTTTAATTGTTTTGAACAATCCTTGCAACGTAAACATGTTTTATGGAATATCTTTGTTCCCGTTTTCAACTGTAGTATAACTTCCTCCATTTTGTAGACAGATTTTTGACATTGATGGCAGTTGTTCAGCTGCTGGTCAGCCATTGGAGTCTAATAATAGTTAAAAAATAAGACATATAACTTATATTATAATTATTTACACAACGAAATCAAAATTAAATAAATCATGATATTTAAATTGCTTTGATTAGGCTCATTTTTGACATGCTTAGCTTACACCAAATATTTCTTTAGCCTTATTGGAATCGCGTGAACGTACGTGGATAAGGCTCCTCTTCTGCAGATCGTCAAATTTATTGAAGCTCTTTTTCTACAAATTAAATTATGATGTGTATAATTTTTTTAATAAAGTAATATTAAAGTTTACATTACCATATTTATATTCTGTTTGTCATGATTTTCACATGATTTGGTTTTTTTGTTTTTGTTTTTCTTCATTTTCGTTGAGTTTATAGGTTCCATGGTCTCCTCCTTTGTGTTGTATGTATTTATTTTATTACTTGTAAACGTTTCAAATAAAATTATTTTACATCTTTTAAATTGGTCAATTCGTTAGTGTCCCATTAAATTACATAAATTTAAATACATTCTAAATATATATTATACGGCAGATTAAAATAATTATTAAATAAATGATGATTAAATATTTAAGATATATACACACATATATAAAAATAATATTCCTCATTCCTAGTGACGAGTAATAGTTCAACTTAAAAAAATCTGTTTTTAAATTTTGTGAAAATAACTATAAAGTAACAAAAAAAAACAAGCATAAAAACGGACAGGCGTTCATGTATGGGTATGTCTCGTTCACTGCGTTTCACACTTCTGACTGAAACTATAATACCCCGCTAGGGTATAATAAACATTTAATAAGCTTCGTTAATCAGAACGCTGCTTCAGAATTGTTCCTTTATTAAGGTATGGGAATCTAAAGCAGCGCCAAAAAACATTCTCTCAAAGGGAAAGATTAAGGTGTCGCACCACGATATTTCAGAGCCAGAATATAACTTCGCTAAAGTTTCAAGATTTGTCAGTACGTGAACGGCAGTCCACAGTGATCTAAAATTTGTACACCAAATAATATTTAGGCAAATGTTACTATAAATTATTTATTTTTGTCTAAAAATGTTGTTGTTTTTTTTTTTTTTTGCAAGGGACGTGATCTCTTTCTCACGCACGTTAAATTTAAATAATTACAATTACGGTTGCAGGACTCAAAAGTACACAAAAATTATGAAAAGCATACATAGTATAAAATAAATGGCAGCTATAGTATTAAAATCGGTAAAAAAAAATGTGAAATGGGATGTATTATGTATCTATTTAGAGTGCCGTACTATTGGTAGAACGAAGCAATCAGTTCAAAATACTCTTTAAATGATACGGTAGGCATTAATATTATTGAAGGGGGTAAAATAAGGTTTTATTCTTTAAGTGTGGTATAAAATTAATTGAAGCTCAAATAGTGGCAGCCCTTTTAGAGCGATAAATAAGCAAAGTCTGCTTTTCTTTAGCTATGATGCAAAAAATTAAAGAAATTGTAATACTTTGTTTATTTCTGAATACAACCAAGTCAGCTGATTGAGAAGTAAAAATATGAAATATTCCGATAACAAAACGATGACAATAGTTTTGCGAAATCCGAGCACCTACCATTTTAGTTGATAACGCAAAAAATGTGAACTATTTTTTTTTAAGTCGATTGAAGTAATCGTTTGGGTGAGTCTTGGAATGGTGAGCCCTTAAAGCTGTTTTTGTTGGGAGTGCCACTGTAAAACGGACTTGTCTTTTAACTTGAGGCTAAAAGGTTTGGATACCGGGTATCTCACAGTGGAGCACTCTATATCATTCCAAAACTCCGTAACGAAACCGACTTCAAAATTAAAAATTATTTGAATTGGATCGTCCTAGTTGGAAACCACGTTTCGAAACTTGTCTAACCATATGTGACGAATTTAAATGCGAGTGCAAGCGCAATAAAGATAGAATTTAAGTCAAATTCTAATAGTACGTCCGCTCAGAGGTATTATATTTCCAATCTTTAAAACAATCCAAATTATTACCAAATTTGGTAGCTTAAGCTTTTATAGTCTCAGAGATCTATTGTTTCATATGGACGGAAGGACTTAGGAATATATATACTTTATGTGAGTGAAGAAACCTTCTCCTGCCGTTTACATACATATAATCTCGATTGGCACAACGTTTAATTGCCTTTGACCCTACAGGTACCGAGTGTAACAATTATGTTTGAAAACTTAAAAATTTGTTGGTTTGTGGACTGTTTCTGGGTTTTGCTCATATACATATGTACATACATATATAATAATTCAATACCAATAACAAGGAATGTGTGTACATATCGTGTAATTTTTACTATTTTAAATTGATGTGCATTTATTTATGATACTTCATTCTTTACATAATTAAAAATGCTATTTTGTTGAATCATGTATTGGCATGCAATTTAAACTATATACATATACCTACACACATATGTACATATGCATACACACTGATCTGAATTCTTGTGTTGCAAGCAGAAGGAATTTGTATTTATTATTAGCACACGTTCAAAATATAATAATAACTTTTCATTTATTTGAATCTGAACCGTATTTTAAAAACCAAAATAAATTTAAAGTGGAAAACTGATTTATTTTATTTTACTCCATATATGATGTACTGGTTATATATTCATATATTTATTTTTATTTCTTTTATTATTGTTAACCCAAATTGTTTGCTTAGATATAGCACACGTATACAAATTTGTTGAAATAACGATCGATGTTGGAATAGCTAACAATACAGACTGATTTTAGGTATTTTATGTACATACAAAGCATTTACCAGTGTTGTCTAATTTTTAAACAACCTCAATTTTCTTTTTTAAGTACGTAAAAGCTTTTTTCAATTTGTCTTCATAAGCTTTTATTGAATAATAAACTACAAATTGTACCTATTAAATACAAAAGTTATTGTTTGCCTTTTCTTCCGTTAAATATGCATTCTGTCTGTCCGTCTGTGAAACATCAGGTCTCAGAGACTATAGAACGTAGAGCTATCAAATTTGTTGACGATATTCTAATCTGTTGCATGCAGATCAAGTATGTTTCAAAATTTTCCCGCGCAATAAGGTTGAAATTTTAAGATAAGCCCTAAAACGCTGCAAAAGCTAGCTATGTAGCAGGTAAAAAAGAATGAAATACAAAAATCTGATTTGGGAAGTTTCGGGGATTTGACAAAGTTTGATATTGCATAATCAGAGTACTGCTCAGTGCCATGATACCAGAAGCTTGTGTACCGTCTGTACTGCAAAATGCGGCATATGTCTGTATACCACACGAGATTGTGGCTAAGCGCTTGAGCGTAGTCCTTTGCGAGATACTTAGCTACTTCAACTTTTCTTCATTTTTCATTATAAATTGTTATTCCAAGCGAATCGTTTTTTTTTCAGCCAACAGCTCTTTTGGTCTAATTCTTTAACGGATTCTATAGGAGGTTAATTTGTCAATCAAAAGTTTTCGGACTTGACAAAGTCAGTCAGTATACCGCACTTTGTTCTTGTTTGTCATGAAATACACGTGTTTTGTTTCTGTGCTCTATCGTTTTCCAAAATATAAATACAAAACCCCTAGCAAAACGTTTGGAGTGTATATAATCATGGAATAATTTTCTCCAACAAGGTTACTGTCGTTTTAAAACATTGCAAATGTTACCAGTTTGCCATTAGATCAATACCGTGCGTAGCATTATGTAGACTGGCATGATGTGAATATTGGCAATAATGGCACAATATTAGGCCCCTCTTTAAGGCTAGAGCAGCACAAACTATTTTTTTACGATATCCCATCGCGTTTTGCCATCAGTCTCTTCATTCCAAATTTTGCAAGATTCCAAATGAAGTCTTGCCCGATGTTGCATGTGTATTCGCCATAAGTATCGGATCCGAGTTCTAAGTACTTGTTTTCCTGTAGTGTCCACCACAGCAGGCCACGGATGTTATAAGGCGTATCTGTGCAGGTTTAAACACGAGACTGACCCCTACTGCGACTGCTGCGAAAGCCCATACATCATACATACCCATACATACAGCCACGAACCGATCTCTAACGTCCAAAACTCTAACCGAAAGCGTTTTGGTGGCTGATTTGACAGCGAGTTTTATGAAAGACATAAAGCTTCGTCCATTTCACATTTACGCAGATTACAGTCGAATTTCACACTTTTAACTAATTACGTGCCTAACACGGCGTCGGATCTGTGGCAGCTATCGTCAATAATAAATAAATAAATAAATAAATACTTTGTACATCATCAACTCATCTAATTTCCCCACTATTGCAGATCACGCCAAAAATTGAGAACGCTTAACAATTTAAAAAAATATAATTTTTTTATGAATTTGTGTTTTGCGTTTCAACTTTGTATTTTCTTGGCGCAACTGCTTTTCACTTTTAATATTTTTACCAAATACCAAATTCAGAAATATGTTTTTCAGAAACAAAGGCGAAATTCTTACAAATACCAAATTCTTACACCCAAGGTAATAACTCCATCAAAACTCTCGCTGACTCTCTTTAAAGGTGTAAAATTTTATTCCCAAGTTAATTATAATACATCACTTAAAATATTTTTAATTTTCAAAAATAAATTTACTAAGCACACCCCATTTTCCAGATTTGTATTTGATTATTATTTTAAAAAAGACAATTCTGGTTAGCCCCATTTTTGTTACTCCTGATATTTATCAAAACTGAATTAAGTAAATTGTAAATTAATCGAGTTAAAATTCTGGAGAAGGGGTTGGGATACACTCATTTCAGTCGGCGTAAACTACAAATGGTACATTATTTTCTGATGATGATACACTATCTCTAACTTCTACCTTAATATAATTTGTAGGATTCTCTTCACTTGGGCTGCTTTTGCGCGTAACGCTGGTAGTATTCCTCCTTAAATTAAAACATTTGTTGAGAATACAATTTTTTAATAATATATTATATAACAACTTACTTTGCTTTAGCATGAGTTAATATGTGAGATTTTAAATTTGTCGATTGAGCAAACTTTTTATTACAGGCATCAAAGGGGCAAACGAAAGGTCTGTCGCCAGTATGAATTCTCACATGGGTTCTGCAAAATGTATTATAACAATTAATTACTGATTAATTCACAAATTTAACTTTAATTTATAAAATAAATAAATTCGAGCATTATGTGTCAAAGAATAAAGGTTTTCTTCAGCGTCAACGTATAATAAAAACATTAATTATATTGTGTTATGGTATTGTGAGGTAGATAAGTATTAATACCGGGTCACGTTTATTTCCACGCCCACTACCGCTCCACAAATCATGAAAAACGTATAACACAGCTTAAATGTTAAGATCCGTAAGAAGTAAAAATATATGTAATAAATAATTTTGGGCGGACATACTTTAATTTCTCCTCCTGGCTCCTTTTTAGATTGGAGGCCACGAATTTAACAGAGCATGCTATGCCTTGAAAAACTATACAAATGTTGACAAATAAAATGTTGCTAGGAACATACATATGCAAACCCGAAACAGAACATTTGTTGCTGGAACTTGAAGAGCATTGGTTTTATGTAGATGTAGAAGTAATGTTGCAAAAGTTTAGCATATACAGTAACTTTTTATACCCGATACCCATAGGGTACAAGGGAATTATGACTTAGTGCAAACCAAGCATATATATATATGGGCAGAAGGATTCAATTCCGACTCTATAAACTAGATATATTCTTGATCAACGTCACCCACCGAGTCGATATTGCCATATTAGTCTATCCGTCCGTGTGAAGTAAGCAGATTTCAGAGACTATAAGAGCTTGAGCTACCACCATTTGGTGACTTTTCCGCCATCGAAAACAATGAAAATCGTTTACTAAGTTATAAGTTGTTCATAAATTTGAGCATAATAAGAAAAAGTAAATAAGCTGATCAAAAATATATGTACTTTATAGGGTGGGAAATGACTTTTCACTGTGATGCATACTTCCGATTGAAATGATAATATCCTGCAAGTGTATAAAAACCTTAAAAGGTATTTTTAAATCATAATCATCTTTTTTTGATACATTTTTAAAGGATTCTTTACTGTGCGCGGTCGTCCACGAAGGGACGATGAGAACCTAGTGTGCGCATGGCTACTACTATATATACACACAAAATTAAAAGTCAGCTTGCAATTGTCCAATCGCAAAAAGCTATATACCACTCAAAGGGAAAAGGAACTTTACGAAAATTCCAGTTTTTGTTGCGAGGTCCTATTCTGGCTTCCGACACTCCGTTTAATAGATATTCAATAAACAGATTGGGTCGGCTACTTTTTTTTAAGTTTTTAGTAGGTAGGTAGTTTTAATCGTATAAAAAATTTTGGCTTATATATAAATATTTGTTTGTATGTATATATGTATATATAAGTATGTACGTATATATGTATATATAAGTATGTATGTATATATGTATATATCAATGTATATTTTTAAATGCATATATATGTACGTACATATGTACATATGTATATAGATGTATTAATATTACGTTCGCACTTGAGAAGTCTAGCTATTGATTTCGCGTGTTTTCATGTTTTACTTTACCAAATTTGTATAGCAGTGTGAGTAATATTTTTGTATCAACGATATGTGCATACAAAATTAGATTATAGGGCTCCTGTACAAATTTGTTGTGAAAAACATTAAAATCACCAAACATAATGTAAAAAACTTCAAATTAATTTATTATTTATTAACATTATTAACATTTTTGTTTCAAATATAAACTTCTGATATCAAACAAAAACTCTTAACATTCGCACCATCTTCAGCACCAAAACGTATTATTTGTTAAAATAGCTATCATTCGTCATAAAATTTTATATCAGAAATGGCTAGGGATGGAAGTAGGATCGTCACTTTTCTTTTACCTCCTTAAGTGTTTTTTATAATTACTTAAGTTATTATTATTATGTATTAATACTTGATAGCATATTAAACATTTTGGCTATTTTTTGATTTTTTTGGTTACAATTACCTTAAGTTAAAATCAAGGGAAAATCGTTTTCCACATCCCTCGAAGGTACACTGAAATGGCTTTTCTCCCGTGTGGACCAACTGATGTCGCTTCAGTTTTGAGCTCTCCACAAAGGCTTTTCCACATTCGGCGCACACATGGACACGGGGACCATGAGTGTGCAGATGCTTGCGCATTGCAGATGAGTCTCTGAAGTTTTTATGGCAACCTTTATGCGGGCAGGCGATCTTTTTATCATTTTGATACGTTACTATGCTGCCATCTGGATAATTAAAATTTAGATTAGATCCAGACGATGATCCTGCGTTTTAGTGAATAAATTGTATTAATATATACGCTAATTTTAAATTAAGGAAGCAAAGGTATTACCTATATTGTCGTTATACGTTGATAAGCTATTAGATTGTAGCCTTTCCTGTAAGCCAACCCCAAGAAATGGCACCGAAGAGCTAGTTGAAGTGGAAATTAGCTGACAGTTATTATTTTCACTTTTTAGTATTCTTTGATTATTATCAATTGTTAATGCGGCTGTTTCATTTATTAAATGAAGATTGCTAGAGGATGAGGAATTTGTAGCCTGTAAGACTGTATTTTCAACAAAACTTGTTGAATTATTCAAGATATTCTTTGTGGTTAGATTTTTAACATCTTCAATTATTTGTGGATGCATTTCCTGTGCTTCTTGTAGGTACACCCCTTGATGTAATAAGGACTCTGAATTCTTGTTATCCTTTCCTTTTATTAAATATTCTGTTTCATTAATATTTTGATCTGATCCTGAGTATTCATCATCATCGGACATACCCGAAGCCCACATTGTTACACTAAACTCTCCCTCCATAGTTTTAATTTGAACGAGCTTCTGTTCCCATCTTCTTGATTTTCCCGAGGCATTTAGTACGGTTGTTGTAGATTCTTCACAAATGATTCTGTCGGTGCTTGCCATGCTATTATTATTAAGCACAGTGTTTGATATTTCATCATATTCCTCGGTAGAAGCAATGTTTTTAATACTATTATTTATATCCATTTGATGCTCAATGTTTATGTTTTTTCTTCTAAAAAAATGTTAATTAATAAAATTGTACGAATATATATATTTTTAAAATTTTTGTATGTAAAACTACAAACGGAACTTACATATCGGCCATAAATACACTTTCCGCTGAAGACTTCAAATGCATTTTGTCATGTTGATTAGTGTTAATAACTTCAGACTGAATAACTAGAATTAAAATATTTTTTTTTTATTTTATACACCAGAGCTTTTAATATCAGCGTGAAGCGATTGGATATATACTTCTTATTTTAACATGTTAGTTTTTATACATACATATGTACATCGAAATGTTTATACATTCATTATACACATTCAAAATTTGTATATGAAACCATTTTTCGTTTGTAAAATACAGATATGAACATACGTAGATTTAGATTAATAAATAAAAAGACTTGCCATGACTAATGTTTCCAATATTTAATTTTTGTAATCCTTCCGGTTGAATTTGTACATCATCGCCGTATTGTTCATTATGAACAAGTATGCCAAAACGTTCGTATGCCATGGTTTTCAGATTTTATTGTTTCGAAGTTGTACTTTACATTTCAATCGCACATTTCTATGCAGACACGTAAGTGTTGTTTTTTTTTTATACATGAATTTATTTCCTGAGCGTTTTTATTATCTATTGAAGTATGTAATTTTTACATTGTAGAAATCTAAAAGGGAAGCAGAAATTCATTTGAAAACTTACATATTTAAAGTTATATACTAAAGCAGACATTTTTCACTTTAGGCTGAAAATATTTTATTTTAAATGGTTAGCATTCAATAGTCAGTTCCAAACACAAATTAAACTATGTGGATTATTAACATATGTACATACATATGTATTTTGTCTTCTATTTAACTAAGTATGTACTTATAAAAGGTAAAAAAAATTAAATGTTCACGGGTATCGTTTTTTATCAAAAAGGAAACAAAACAAAAAATTCACAAAAGTGGTATATAAAATCAATAACAGATGCCTTAAAATAATGATATTCATATTTACTGAAAACAAAAAAAAACTACGAAATAAAATACCATTTGTAGTATTTTTTTTAAATAGGTGGTTTCCACTGCAGTTGCGTTTTAACATTTCGGGCAAATTACAAATTTTACATCACTGAAATTTATTAACTTATACGAAACTAGGTTATTATAACTAAGGTTCAATCGAAAATGTATGTATTTATCTACAATATTAACGAGGGGTGCTCAAATATAAAGGTTTATTATTATCCCAAAATAGAGGGAAAAATATAATAATTATATCTAAGGCCACTTTAATAATTCTTTAATAGACTACACCACAGCATTTTTGTTCACAACCAAAATATGAGGACAAGTTTTTTGTAGTCTTTTAACGAATCGCTGGCACGAAAGCTCCAGAAATACGGCCAATTCTACAAATTTCAAGATGTCATATAAAATAATGTAAAATATATTTCAGACGAAACGCAACATGGTCCAAGTTCTACGGAAATAAAGAAAAGAATGTATGCAGCCAACAAAATACCGGATAAATTTTTATTTTTGCTTCTTATAAATGATATGCGACCAGATTACTATTTAGCTAGGTCTTGTTTTATAGCCATATATCATTGCAACTTATCGCATTTTGAATTTGGGTGATTCCACTGCACAATGTACATTATTCGGCGACATATGAATGGAACGAGCGGCTGATCTGACTTTGTTTACATTTAAATGGGGATGGCTTCCATCATAGCGGCGTCGAAAGCGGTCATCTATGTCATCTTTGTTAGCCAACAGGTCCCCAACACCTAAAAAGCCATCCGACTCGTCAAGAATTAGAACAGCTGCACCGCAACCGAAATGGTTATCCTTATCCTAAGCAAGCTGAACGCAAAGTTCAAACTAGTCGAGAGTTCAGAACTCAGATTTCGGAATTTAACAGTTCCGTTCTAATAATTAAGTAAAAAAAAGTGGAAAAATATGTTCTAAGAGAGTTTTAACATACAAAGTCAAGAAATGTACGGTGCCGAGTTCTTTAATAGAAGGAAATATCCTTCTGCCTACTTTTTAGCCAGGAGTCAAAAATGAATCCTGAAGGACACATTCCAACAACATATTCCAAAAAAGCAACATCCGACTCAACCGACAATACAATAACAAAGACAGAAAATACAATTCAGAGGCATGAACAATTTAACGCAAATTAAATATTTTTGGCCAACAACAACATAAAAGCTGGCAATGACGAAAGCAATGCTAAGCTGAGGGAAATCCGATACTCTCAACCCGACAACTTAATTCATAAATACGTATACCCAATATACAATTGTCAAAGTTTTATTGTAAACAAATATTTGTGAAAATTAATGAACAACACTAACCATAATACATGATTATATACATATATACATAATCTTGTTTGCCAAATCGTTATAATTTGCACATAATAAAGGGTTCTAAAGGGTTCATGCATTTCATACAAAAGTTCTACAGTGGTGCAAAACTAATAGTAAATAGGATCTAGTGTTTCTACTGGTTATTTAGGTTAATTAGGAGAAGTCTACCGGGTAACCTTAAGTTTACATCTCAGTTTAAGCCGCGTAGAGCGTAAAGTAAAAAGTTCTTTTGAACTGATTCAATGCGTTTACTATGGACATGATACGCAATTACCAATTTAAAGTATATATATACATATATATATATTCGTGCGGCTTTGCCATTATACATTTTGATATAAATTATTAGAATAAAAAAATACATATTTTCAATACATATAGATATAGTTTACACATTTACCCAAAAATCATAATAAAATTGTAATGTGAAACCAAATAATGAAAACTACTTGGTAAAAACCCAATTAAAGGGGAATCTGGTTCGAACGGAAGACTGCGTCAAGAACATAACATATGTATCTTTTAACTGACTTTTGTACTGGAGCACTTATTCGGCGCCGCAACAGAATTGGCGCCCAACGAGGACTGTCCTCGTGCAACCAAGGGCACCCACATTTAAACATTCATGTAAATATCGTCTTGTGCTTGCTGCCTCCAGAAACTTACCTTGGAAAATCGTCTAAAGAGTCTGTTATCTTGGGCTGAGCACAAAACTAATCAATACACTTAAAATTAAATATATCTTCTTAATTAATATTATTATATTATATTACAAATTGCTTTTAATATATGCAACGTAGAATTTAACGTTATATTTCGATATTTCGATACAATTAAAAAGAAAATAAATCAGGTGAAAATCAGTGCTGTAAAGAATTTGCGATGCCAGTTTAAAACAAACGTCGATAACCTACATATAGTATACACTGAGCAGTCCTCGAGTGCAGGTACAATAATGGATAAAACAATAATACTGTCTATAAATACATAATATGGAATTTAATTAAATTACTTAAACTTAAAAAACCCAGTAATTCCGAAATCTATTAAAATTTATTATGACCTATGCGACCTGTATTGGTTGATATATTTATATATTTTCTTTTCAGTCAAAGAGATAAATAATTGTAATATATATTTAAAATTTTGTTAGACTGTGATATCTTTATGTTTAGATTAGTTACAAATTGTCTGCGTTTTTCATTCAAATTGCCCTTCTTTTAATTAATTTCTTTCTTATTTAATCTAATTTTCTTTTTTTTTTATTCTATGTTTTACTTTGGTGGAGAGTATATTGTCAAACAGCATTACCAACGTATTCAATTAGCCACATCCGTCCGAAAATTTGAAGTTTTAATCAGACTTAATCTCGGTTGGCACTTAGTTATACCTTCTGGATACGGGTATATGTTTACAGTAGAGCACACTCGACTTCAGCTTCTTACTTGTTCACCTTTAGAGAGTCTGCGAAAGTTTGGAATCTTTGTTGGTTATTGTATTTCGATAATTTTTTTTATTGTTTAAACAGATTTACATAATATTTGACCTTATTTCCACAAGATTACGTTATAATACCTCCTGTTGTTTAATATATGCATTTAAGCCGTTGTGAATTGTTTCCGAATTGTTCCTTATTATTGTTTGGACGAGATGTGCGAAAGTAGTTTTTAAGAACATTCACGTTATACTTTTCTTTCGATGTATCCTTTAGCAAAAAAATATTTATTATGAAAATCAAAAAATTTTCCACACAAATAAAGATAATCCAAAAATATTTACATGTTCAGAATATTGCTTTTCATCATTTTTAATGATTTTTGAACTGTTCTTGATTCCTGCCGAACTATATATCCGTTGAATATCGGAATTAGGATTAGCCGGTGGAAGTTTCAATAAACAGTTGTCAGGAATTTTCCAAGTTTTTAGATCATCATTCCATGCAGAATGTTCCATAACAATGTCCGGGGACCTATTAGAAATCTTTTAGTTGAGTTCTTATTATTGTGGTGTCGGTTTCTTACCAATTCTTATAATTTTTACGAAAAATTAAGTCAAATTTTTGAAGAAATTGTTGATAAAACTTGATGTAACGTCCAAGATTTCGTATTTCATCCAAATAATCGTCACGATCAAGCTGAAACTCTGAATTTAAATCCAAAACTTCCATTTCAAGCATTTTAATTTTTTGTTGACAGTTGCGAATGTGTTCATTTTTAATATGTATCTCTTGGGCAATACTAGCATAATGGCCTTGTAAAAGGTCGCGATCCTCATAATTAACACGACTCAAGGCATTCGCTATAGCATTCAAGTGACGTTGAGCGGCAATTTTACGGGCTTTATGCTGTTCCCTAAGTTTCAAATCATCAACGCGCTCACCTCCAATTAAAGTACGTTTAATAAGATCGATTCGATTTTGTGCTTGCAATTGTATCTCTTCTTCTCTTGATTCAACAGGTAAGATTGATTTTGTGTTCATCGTTTCAACCATAGCATTATCTGTGGTTTCTTGGTCTACTTTAGTATCATTAATGGAAATACTTAGACCTAACTTTTTATCCTTTCTGTAAACAATCTTTTGTTGCGTTTCTTCCAGCATTTTTTTTAAAAAAAGTATCTCTTTTTGATATTGTCGTAACTTGGCATCTTTGGGATCTTCATTAATTGTCGGTTTATTTGCTATTTTCTTAGCTCTACTCGCATAGCGCAGGGTTGTTATTGTTTCATCATAATCAATGTTTGATGGCGAGATACAGGATATCATAAGGGTTTTGGTATTTCCTCCCAAAGAATCCTAAAAAAAGAGGGAAAAGAAGAAATTAAAAATAGCAGTTGGATTGAAAATATATCCATTATTATACAATAAAATAGTTAAGGTTCCAATTGCATTCAGGCGGGCTACGATATTCATATATGTTTTGCATTTTCGACAAATACTTCCGGTTCCGTTTTCACAAAAATTTTGATATCGTTTTGTTATCGGAATATTTAATCGCTTTTACTGCCAAACAGCTGGTTGTTTTCAGAAGTAACAGAGTGTTTAAATGTTCTTTTATTTGTCAATTTTTTGTTTTAAAACCAAATAAAGGAAGATCTTCTTTAATTATCGCTTCAAAAGGGCTGCCCCTTTTTAAACAATTTAAATTTCAATGGTCTCAATAACTCTTGTACCGCACTTTCACCAAGTAAATAATCATTTTAAATTATTAATTTATTTATAATTTATTTAATAATTTATATATGACTATTTTCCTTAAATAATATTAATGCAAACCTTTCTATTTTAGAAATACTTTGAACTGATTATTTCGTTGCATCAATATGCAAATTATTTTTGCCTAGAGAAAATATTTTTTTTTTCTAATTTGAGGTGGGCTCAGAAACAAAAAATAATTCAAAAGTAAATACATTACTGGTTTTTTCAAAATGTCAAATAATCGTTAATAGACCAATGAGTCAAGTATTTTCAAAAGAGTATTCACATTTCGCTAACACAAATTTGTCTGTTTTCAAAACGCATAAAACTTGCGTATATATCTTTTAACAATAGGACAATTGTTGCTGATTTTCAATTCTTCATTCTCTGTGCTCATCGTCACTACGTCGACACCCGACCACAGTGTATAAACTTATTTAATCGAAAGCGGTCGACTATGTCTTATAGCTGTTGATGCTGATCAATTAATTCTCTTAGGGTCAGATTTTTCTCCATCTGCGTTGCAAACTTCTGACTAAAATTATAATAGTCTGCTGCGGTTTACAAATCGGCACAAATTTCTGATTCATATTATATAAATAGTTTACCTGTAGCAGACGTGTAAGTTTCGAATCCCTAAACGGTACATGCTTGGTTTTACCATTAACCAATGATGATATAACATTGCCCAATGCCGAAAGTGATAAATTAATTTTAGTTGCTTCTCTTAGGCGTACTCCTTGAGCTCCCGTTTTACGCTGCCTTTCCGAACCGGCCAAGTCCACCAAGTTTAATTTTCCTCGCCGTATTCCAGCTTTCAAGATTTCAGGATCAAGATCAGTATCTTCGGTTGCAATATTTTTAGTAAAATTTCGTGATTGCTCCAAGGTAATAGTAAATATTGTATGCGATCGTGAGCTGTTTTCATTCATTAATGTCGCCGCCGTTATGCGATTTCTGTTGCCTAAATTTAACCAGCGATAACATTGAATTGCATTGATAACTGGCTGGGAACTTAATGTTGGCACTGTAACACCTATACCCGGTATATCTTTAAGGGGATGATTAGCTAAACAACTTTCGTTTGTCGTCACCAGCAAGTCACGAATAGTCTCATTGTAAATTTCAAAGTAATTTACGAATGCCAAGTATCTAATATTGGTTGCCATTGATATGGTTTCAAATATGTGGTCGAGACATTTTGGTATTATTCCATCACTCATTGTATTGTCCATGTTTCCAGAGCCCTTGTAAGGAAAATGTATAGTATATATCAAAATAATATTAAGAAGATAGATGAGATCAGAAAATAGACTTATTTCCGAATCATAAAGTATTTATGTATATTTGCATGTGTACAATACCTGCATTGTGTGTGTTTTACCGCACCCTGTCTGGCCGTATGCAAAAATCGTTCCATTATATCCTTCAATAGTACTCTCTACTAATGAATAGCACATTTCATTATAAATGACATCCGTTTTTGCATTCATATTATAAACACTATCAAATGTGAAAACTTTATTTTGCGCAAGACGTGCTAATGGATTTAGCACAGAAACGGAGTAGTCCTTAATCTCGACAATGTTCTGAAATTAGACATTTTTGTTATAATCAAATATAAATTCGAATGCCGCGTTAGCAAATTCCAATTAACTTACTTCACATTTACTTTCAATTTCATTTCGATTCATTGGTCGACATCGAACCACAGTCTTTATGTTTTCACTCATTTTCGTTGATTAGAATATATACGACGATATTGAGAAATAAACCTACATATTAATAGTAAGATTTATGATATATACGGACAGCAAATATATTGTTGAACATATACATATGTACATACATATATACAGAAAGTATTGATTTTCTATAGTCTAATGAAAGCCTTTAATTAGGCTTAACTTTTTTTGGTGACCTTTAAGTAATAAATGAATACAAAAAAGTCGGAAATTGATATTAAATAATGAATACGAATCTAGTTGTTTTTAATATGTATCTGTATTCTAGTTCTAATAGAATGCAACAAAAAACTAATATTAATTCCGAAAGATTTTCTTTTAAAAATATTAAACAGAGGGAATGAAAAATTTGTTGCGTAGATCTTGGGAACGTAGTGTTACCACCAGATTGCAACTAGAACCAGTTGAAAATTCTAGCATTAACGCAAGTAGTAACTGCGTCAAGCTCAAAGCACACAAGGCGGTCCCTCAGCATCGGCGCATTAAACATCGGGAGCTTTTAGGACTAAATACACATACTAACACACGGATAAGCTTGCACGAACAACCAATATGTATAAGAACGAAAGCATGCCAAGTATAGAACTTTTAATGTATGCTACTTGCCATTCATGTTCTTCACTTAACATTTAGTTCAGTTTACGCTGAGTGTTTGGAAACGTCGTAGAACAAATAATTCTTTATTGCAGGTAACAGGCGAAAATATTTGTTAATATTAAGAGAATCGATTTACTGTAATAGATAGTTTAAATAAAATCAATATAAATATAAGCTCAGGGACATATTTATACAATATATCTCGGTGCTATTTAAAATTGTAATATGTGTATAACTTATTAAAATATACATAATAAACATGTATATACATTTATTCGCATCTCTGGAGCTTGACGAGGATGAATATCATTCCTGCGCATGTCCACAAAAACCTTTGTCATTTCCTTGAAAAAAAAATACAGTTTATAAATATGAAAATACATGTGATTCATTCATAAAATGCATACACGAAAAGCAACTGATATATTTTACCTTGTAGTTTCATAATTTTGTTTACATTTAATATCTAAGATTCATACGTATACTCGATATATTTAATATTTTGAGAGAGTTTTATTGTAGACTTCATTAGGAATTTGACAAGTAAAGGTAACCCCAACATGTGTAATCAATGAAATCAAGATTTTATTACAACAACAAATAATCAAATTAATATGACTTTTTTATTATTTTCTTTAGTTATTAAAAGGTATACGGTATTTTTCAGCGGGATGAGACCTCCTCTTTCTGATTCGCGGATTTTCTATAAGCATCCATGGCAGTATCCAAAATGCAAGCGTTCCTTTGCATCCAATTTAACACGCATAATTACATAATTGGAAGAAAATATCAAAAACGCAGAAAAAGTAAATGAATTAATTTATGGCGGAAAGCACACGATCAACTGGCACAATTATTCAAAGCTAATTGCACCATTAGAAAAAAAATTATTGAGCACAGCACCTCTACTTTAAAAAGCACAATAGCTATACTAACTCACCTTTAATTTTAAAATTAGTAACCAAAAAGGATGCTAACTTCGGGAAGCCGATGTTTGTATACCCTTGCTGTCAGCAATTTAAGTGAACCGTTCCTATTAGACATAGTCGACCAATTTTAATCGAATTAAAAAAAAAAATATCCATAAGTGTATAAAACATTTATACATACATATATATAAACACAGATGTTTGCAGAATGCAAGCATCTCTTTAAAGTTATAATATATAATAATTAAAGTAGCCACACAATGGCTTTTTCGTTTGTTTCAGAATTTATACATATATCCAATTTGATTACTTTTAAATCGGCCTTTATCGTTACTTTGGTAGCTTTTATTATTGAATTTTGAACGATCCTTAACTTTGACGAAGTATTCCTGAGGCCTGGTTAATAATGTGTATTAATACAATAATTAAAAAAAATTTTAACTGTGTTGGCTGAAGTGATTATAAATTCCTAGCATATGCATTGGACTTTTTGTATATTTAGCCACTACTGGTTTATGGGTATGAAAAAAAAAATGGCTATGTTACTCATCTGTGTTATATGTATGTTAATACATTCTTCTCACAAAAAAACGATTGAACATAAAAAATTTCTTATATTAAGTACAATATTGTGACTTTTTCCTATTCCTTGCATGATTTGAGATAATTTAATTTATAATGTACAGTACAAATATTATTCATATTTAATTTTAGTTATTTTTTTAATAGAATCTACATATTAATCCGATGCTAGCCAGAGGGTCGATTTTCTATTTGGTGGCCACTCTTCAATTCTAATAAACTTCTGGAAAAATGCATTACAATTGGCTATTGGTATGTATAAAAAATATTTAAAATTAAGCCCAAGACACAAGAGGAGATCTAATCTTTCTCCCTCCAGCCCACCATCCTTAGCACAGACAAGAATTAAAGCACCGTTAAGTGCACCAGCAAATTTTCAATGTTAATAGTTCGATCAAGTAGGAAAAATTAATTGATAATCGGATTAGTGACTCAAAAAACTATCTGTGTGATCTTGGCATATAAGCGAGTCTTGATTTATGTATGCAACCTCTTTTAAATTTTTTTTTGCGTATAATGTCGACGTTAGGTCTTAGGGCCAGTTTTTACCCTTACTCTTAAAGTCCCTGATAGCTATTTGACAGGAAAAGATAAATAAAATATAAGCATTTCGTAGAGCAAATCGGTTTTTTGCTCCGATGTAAGTCTATCCGATATAGAGATGGCAGAAAATATCGATATACTGTATCGATGTATGACGCGAAGGCCGATATATAAATCGATGTTTTAAGGTTGTGATATATATGAGCGATAAGTCGATATTCTCTTTGATATATCGTACTATACAATGAACTATCTGCGCCCCGTCTTAGTGCTGGTGCGAACGGGATGGATATAGCTCCAATGTGAAGAACAGCCATGTTTATCATCCGATTTCACTAAAATTCGTAGAGCACGTCCAACAAGACGTGTAAACATTTTTTTTTTTTCATCGCTAACATTTTTTGTAATAGGACCAAGGGAGGACAAAAATGTACCGTTAATCGGGCATCCCGCATTCTCTTCAGATTTTCGCTTTATTGAGATATTCTATGATATAACTGTAAACATCAAATGTTGCAGAAGCACAACATACAAAGAAACTGTTTTTTTTTTTCAAAAACTTATATTTATCATCAGATTTCATCGCATTATGTTATCAAAACTTAAACAATTTTTAAGTTTTTAGTTTTTTTTTTAAACAAATTTCTTTTGCCAACCTTATATTTCTGGCGCCTTCCGTGAAAATGCCTTTATCGGATAATTCTTCTCGATATGTGTACATACATATGCAAATGCATCCGTAAGACGATCGCGAAAGAATAACAGAGCACTGCCAAGCAAATTGTGCTGTAAGCATCGAATTGTGCACAAACACACATGTGTGCCTTGGACTTCTGTTTCCGATAAGTATAATAAGTTTAATGTAGAAACAGGTCCTCAAAAGGCCAAGCCGTTATATGATAAGTTCCCGATTCGAAACAGACAGGGTAAGGGGAAATAATACACACCCCTCCGGTCTACTAACAATAAACCGTACAAGTTGTTGAGGGGTGAGATCCTAAAAATTCCCAAGTCGGAGTTCAGCGACACACCATAAAAAATAGGCTGATGACTAGCAAAATTTGTGATGATAACATTTGGCGGGGATCAAAAACAATTATATATTAAAGCATGCTATTTGTCTTCGGACAAGATCTTCTGTGATTTGGCATTACAGTCGCGTCTTGATGTCAATTAATTTTTAACATCGCATATATGTAAATTATAGTAGCTAAAATTGAAATTAAATTAGTAATGAAATATTCTTTTGCAGATCAAGTACATTCAATTTGATGTATTGGTCATTTTGGCAACGCTTCGATTTGGAAGTGCAAACTATCTTGGCACTCCTCGCAGTCGCGATAGAAATGTTAATAAAGAAAATGCGATAAAAACGGATGATACTTCCAGTGGCGTACGAACAGTCGGTGAAGTTTTTGTGCCAAAAACATTCTCACTTAACTCACAAGAGCCAACATGCGAGCAGCTACGCGCAATGTGGATGTTAGTTCCCCTCTTAATTTATATTTTTTTTGGAAAAAGATTTACCACAAATATTTTTCCATTTCTTTTAAAGATTTTCCAAAAGGCAATCGAGAGCGGCAGAAATCACAAATGAAATACCAACGTATCGTGACCCATTTACGTATAATGTTTGGGAACCACTTTATTTAAACTCACGAATGCTGGGATCGTAAGTTTATTTATATATTTCCTGATCTATGTAATTGTTTTTAACTAGAATCCCATAATCAAAGACTATTAGCATAACTTCAAATCAGTTTTTCCTCTCTAATTAGTATTATGAACTATATTTCTTAAATTGTTTCTTATCTTAATTATAAATTTATTCTTGATCAGACTTAGGATGGGTGGTAGGGAAAGATCTCGATCTCCAGTGTTTGGTCGGGTTGTCAGTCGAGAGCCAACTGTCCCGCAACGACTTCCAATATCTCCCTTGGAACACCATCAGAGAGAAAGACTAATGGAATTTGGATCAAGTAATCCTCCTCCGGGGACAAGTCAAACTCGATTTTACGGCTCTGAAATTCGTCCACAAAGTGGAGTTTCTTTCTCATCCTCATCGAGAAGATCAAATAAAAATCGATATATGGGTGCAATACCAAACGAGAGTGGAGGAACTGGAACTAATACTAAAGATAATCAAAATTCCGTGGCTGTACAAGGAAGTTTTCAAAAGCTCAAAGAGTTAATATGGACAGAGAGAGCTAAGGAATTAACCCAACAACGTAGAGATGAAGAAATGGCAGCACGAGCTGCCGCTCTCAAGGAAATAGCCAATGGAAAAAAGTATGTTTGATGAAAAAAAAAAATAAAATTAGATAAACATTATAATTGTTCATAAACAAATTTTCAGCATATATGCAAATTATAATCCTCCAACCTCCAGCAGCTCAACCTCCGATTCAATTATGATGGATGAAAACCGAAGCCCCGACGGCGATAGGTATCAATTTAGCAACAGCAACGCTAATCGCATGTCAATATTAAATGAACAAAATTTGCAAAGCGATAAAATTAATAATAAAAATAATCACAGAACTGGAAACCGAGCTACCACACGTCGCATTGGAGCTTCATCTTTTGCTTCTTACAATGCCAAAGAGTACCCAAATAATAAAGAAAATGCTAAAAGCATATTTCCGGGAAATTTTGGTAATAATGCTCGCGGATCAGCAGTAACCTCTCGAATTTCAGGCGATTTAATAGCTGAAAGGGAACATAGTACCATTATAGGAATACCAAGGACTTACCCCATACGAAAATCACATTTCAGAGAGCGAAATCGTTCACTTTTAAAAGAGGTAAATATTTTTTTTTTGTGTTTATTAATCAAAATATTATTTTACTAAAATACATATTTTTATAAGGTATTGTTGGTAGAGATCGGTACCGAACAAGTCCGAGCACTACTTCTACTAGCCCACTATTACACTTGCATGTGCAATTATATTAATATATTATGGATAGCTAACAACTTTTATATGCTCTTACATAAATATTTTAAAGCCGCAAGTAAATAATAACTTTCGTCGATTTCTACGAGGGTTAACGACGTGGCCACCATCGAACTCCGAAAGAAATAAAGTAATAGATAAAGACAGTAATTATTTAGGTCAGCATCTTGATTTTTTTGATGGATCTAACTATAACCCTCAACCACCGATTGATGAAAATTATTTTGCATCTTTAAAAAATGATAATAATGTTGTATTAACGAAGATAATTCCAGAATCTGAACAACTGCTTGAGTTCACAGACTACGACAACTATTGAACAAGCTGTAATATCTCTTAAGGTCTAATTATTATTTGTACAAAAGAATAAGGGGTCTCTTTATTAATATATATTTAAAGTTTTATCCAATCCCGTAAGTTTCACGTAAAATTTGCACTGTAAATATATATTTTGATGTTAATAAAAAATATTTAGAAGCAAGAAATTTGTGAAGATAACAAAAGGAGAAAGAAAGAAGTGTAATTTTGCAATACATACTTACTAATTTAGCGACGAATTTAAATGTCTTCAAAATTAGTTCCCAGTGTAAAATGAATGATCGATTAAACTTTTTTATTAATTATTAATTCTATTTTTTGAATGAGATACCGTACTCATATGTATATGTATGAACTTAGTAATTCTATGATTTGAATTCCAAACTAACAACAACAAAATGCTTCCAACCAATAACAATCAATTTCAAAATAAGATATTATCACTATATATTAGATTCCCGAACTTCAAAATTAATTTTGTGAAACTCTTTTAAAATGAAGATTAATAACGACTTAAAGCGTACCTACAAATACTTACAAATTATAAAATAAAGAAAAAAAATTTGATTAGTCATCTGAAAACTAAAGACATATCACGACGATCCGTAAGTTAAACATCATGACTGTGGTTCAGACTCCAGGAAGAATGCAACAAAAATCCAAATTATAAGGCCTACAACTGGGGATGTTCCTTGCGCTTGAACATAGAGATTTAAAAAACCCTTCCGATACATATGTATGTATGTAAACCTAATAACGAAATATATATATCTATCGAATCTCAGTGAACTCCAAAAGTATTTAAAACAATGCCTGCATTGAAGAAATGTATTCAAAAGTCTCCAGAATTCCAATTATAATAACATGTACATATATGCATTTGTGCCTGCTCAGAAATAATTAGCTGTTTAAATAAATCTCAATTCATTACCCATTATACATTATTAGACATTCAAGAAAGCCAACAAATCGTCAAATTCAGATTGTGACTATTATAATATGTAAACAGATAGTGGAAGGAATATTTACCCCAGCAATCGTAAATAATAATAATGAGCAAGTATATAACTCAGATCCGTTTAACATATTTATAAAAACCCATTTTTGTCGGTAATTGGGGGTTTGGATCTGATATTATGAATGTATCATATCGAACTATTACTAAAAGTATTTACATTTTATATATATTCAAGTATATTAACATATGAGACATTTATCACTTTATTTACATTGAATGAATCTGAATTGGCTAATATTATTAACCTTAGTATTATTTATTTATAAAAATTTATAAAGAACGCATTTTTCTCAAAAAGCATAAACATATCAGTAAACTTTTTGCTTTAATATGCAGTTTAAAATCCAAAACTTTGTATTGCATTAGCATTGTAATTTTTTTCGGGTGAATTACTGATATGCTGTTCCTGAAGAATCGTAGAAATATATGTTATATGTGCTTTTATAAGCTGAAAATGTAATATCGTTTATCCCTATTGATATTTAAAAAAAGCTTGACGATAATAAATCCATATTTTGGGGGAACATTCAAGCAGAGAATGGATCACATAAGTGATAATATTGCTATTATATTCTATATGACTTCATCTGTAGTAACACATGTACAATGCATATTATATAGACAATAAAACTTTATTTGTAAGTTCCGCGACAATAATGAGACAATTTTATATCGTAGGGGTATTATATACAACAGAAAATAGGAAGTATTTTACAAACGATTCATAAATGTATGCATGATATCCATTATATAAATAATTAATATGAATAACCAAAACATTGAACTTATCTACGCATGGTTGGTGTTTTAATAAATCGAAGATCGATTAACACATGTAATAATTAATTTAGGCAAATAAACAAATGTTTATTGTAAAATACGATGTACATTTCAAATTGTAAAACGAAAATAAAATGATCTATATACAGGTGATCGTCTTTTCTTATTTACATTACCTTAATACCTTTATTATCTTTGGGAGTTAACTGGTTGTAGGGTTATCATAGAGAATATAATTAGTTTAGATATTAGGTATATCTTTAGGCACTCAACAAAATTATATTTCTTAAAATTAAATGCTTGGCTCAAATAAGTCGTCCGTCACCCACAGACTTCTGAGGTTAACCCAAAACGAATTTATCCTTTGATATCAATATAGATTGAAAAAGGGAGAAAAATGCGGTACCCAAATATAGCTTAGATAACAACAAAGGATAGATATAAACCGCAAAGCGAAATGCCGACAAGGTTCTTCTGTAACCATACAAAAGAGGTCAAAATTGTTACAAGACAATATGTAGGGAACACTGAATGGTTTTTACACAGTCAAAACCCTACTTAGGGGTGCGATGAGGAGCAGGCATACAACAGCGAGCACTAAGACTACCCTTGAAGTAAACAATTGCATGTGGGATTTGTTCATGAACAAGGCATGATGATCTCTTCTATTGTGTCTGCTCTGTAAAAGGGCGGGATGTGTATATGTATATTCTACAATAGTAGAATTCCTACAAGAATGGAAGCTATCTTCGAGAATCCGAAGTTTTTTCCCAAGTTATAAAATTACTAACGACATATAAAACATTTATATACATATAAAACACAACGTTTAGCTAATTTTCCTAAATTACATTTAAATTGCACTAAAAAAGCTATATGATAAGGATGTCCCATTTTGATTAAATTAAAGACGTGCTTTTTTTATATATGTTCAAAATTCTAATAATTATATCGAATTTTATACCCGGTGCCCGTGGGGTAGCAGGGTATTATAACTTAGTGCCAACCGAGAATATATGTATGTAACAGCCAGAAGTGGGAATCTCCGATCCTATAAAGTATATATATTCTTGGTCTGTTCGTCTCACCATCTGATTATCTGTATGAAACAACAGATCTCGGAGATAAGAGATTGAAAAAACTGCGTTCAACAGAAAAGAAATTTGTCTCCAAATTTGATAGCTCTAGCTTTTATAGTCTCTCGATCTGTTCTTTAACCAGGACTGACAGATGGCCATGGCTAAATCGACTAGTCTGGAGATGGTAATTAATTTGGACATTATTTTGGTTTTGTTTTCTTTTTAAAGTGGATTGACGTAATCGTTTTGTAAAAGTCTTGAAATAGTTTTCACTTAAATACATTTGAGCAGGGCGTGATACTGAAAAAAGGTCTTGTCTATTACCTTAATGGTCAAAACTTTAAGTAAAGAGAATCTTATAGTCGAGCACACTCGAAGCGTTCGTTTAATTTATGTATCTAAACGGTAAGAAATCTGAGTTTTCTTGCTTGTTTTTCTATTGCCTTATTAATTAATGATATAGTCGTCAAATTTTGACAAAATTTTAAACCCGATTTTCTAAAACCTAAACAAACTATATCCTAAGTCAATGACCATATTATATTACTTTATTATAATAGCCTGGAAGAGGCTAGAGATAGTTGAAAATAAATATATATTATATTTTATTTTCTCGTTTATATTACCTTAAACTGTAAATCTAAAATCGGGAGGATCCAAATAAGTTAAAATACAGCGATGGCCGAAGCTTGTATACCCTTACGGTTTAGAATTTGATCTAACCGTCCCTAGACAGTTATAAAAAATAGTCTATCTGCTTTTAAGTAAACATTTATAAATACATATATATATACCCTTGCAATTGTACAAATTAGTAAAAGTAAATTCAAATGGTTATAATTTTTCAAGAATGCAGTTAGTTTTAGATATTTATTATTTTGAGATTCACGTACTAGAGTTGAAATAAAAATCAATGTAACAGTGATCAACTTTTTCAGCTTCCATTATTTCTCTGGTTAAGGACATTTCAACGACGAAAATTACGTAATTCAGAAAATATTATAAGTTGCCATATCTCGGGGTAGATGGAAATATGTTGAAAAAACAACAAAAGTATACATTATTGCATATATCCCCGTTCTAACAAATATACTACCTGCTATAGAAAGAAGAATATCGAAAAAATTTAATTTAGATAGTTTTAAATCTGAAAGACTAGTTTGCGTTGAATCCGACAGACTGACGTATATGCCTAAATCGTTTCAGCTGTTGATACTGATGATGAATGTATATATTTATAGGGTCGCATATGATTCCATCACTGCTTTGACTTCTGGTTAAAATCATAATATCCTCATCTGCAAGGGTATAAACAAAGAAAAGTTTCAGATTTTCGACATTGTCATATAAATTGAACGATGACTGCTATAGGAGCAATGTAAAAAAAATAACTGCGTAGAAACTTCTGATCTTTATACCCGTACCCATAAGGTACAAGGATATTATCACTTTGTGCCAACCAATAATGTATTTAACAGGCAGATGGAGGCATTTATATATTCTTCAACAGACCTCAGGGACCAAAGAGCAAGAGGTACCAAATTTGGTGAACATATTTTTATCTGTTTCAATATTAGCCCACACCCACTTCCACCTTCAAAAACCATGACAAACGTATAACTATAGCTATAGTCGTAATATTTAGTATGAATACTATAGTCGTGATAAATAGATATAAAAGAAATTCTTTTTTTCAGACGTCCTCTATATTTAAAATTAGAGTGAAATCGGATGATTAACATGAAAGTTATTAAAAAAATTTTGTAAATGCTGAACTTCTGAAACATCTACATATGTGTTGGCAGTTCCAATGGGTGTTGCTTAACATGTTCATAGCTACATTTGTCGTCATTTGTAAATATTTGTCAAGTTCTTAATAAATTGGAGCATAATTAGACAAAGTGTTTTAGCCATGTCCATGTGCCTCTTAATTTCACCAACAATGATTTGGGTACCAGGTATCGCACAGTCGATAGCATCCGACTCTAGCTTTCATACTTGTTATAAATCTAAAACGTGATATGGAAATCGTAAAAAAATACTATATATTTTGAAAAATATGTTATGGCAATCCTCCTATTATTTTTATATTTATTTTTCCATAATAATTCCGAAACGTCCAGACGTTAACCTATATAGAATAGGCGAATCTCTTCAAGAAATTGTTATTTTTTACCTAAGGGAGTATATAATGGATAATGGATTTAGTAAAGTTTGATAGAAATATACCTGTAGAACTCAACGGGAACCCGAATCTTTTATATAGGGTTTATTATTATGTGTTTTCTATCTTTAAATAAAAGAAGTAAGCTCTGTGACGGAATTTTATACACATGCTTAGCGTTCTCTAAATATGCCTATAGCTTATACAATCCAAACCAAAAAAAATTAATGCATTGTTAGAAAGACGAAGGCCTTAGCTGGAACACGCGTTTCGTATTATTTACCGGATACGGAAATATTACTTTAAATAAACTGCGTATCATCATGAGGAAAAAGAAAAATGGGAAAAGCAACGCAAGTTTCGTCGAGGGACTTTGAAACAGCGCTTATTAAGTGGTAATGGGAAAGTGTGTGGCGTGTGCACGGGAAATTAACAAAGGAGCGTGCCGAATACGAATCGTATATTATTTGCTTATATAAAAGGGTATATTCTTTTATTAATTTATTGCGGGGATAATATAGATTGCAACAACAAATATTATCTATTTATAATATTAAGGGGGTTAAAAGATTTCATGAACTTTTAGTTTTTGGTTATGCCAAATAGTTTACTTGTTGAATTAGAAAATATGTTGATTTTAAATTTCAAAATGTTACTATATCTTTTTGCTTGTGGATATTTATAATTTATTTATTGTTAAGAATGGAAACAGCGTTAACATGATAGTGATTCATATGATATACTTTTGTAGTTACTACGACAACATCAGGATAGAGTCTTTTAATTCTCATTCTGATCAGATTTTATATATTTACTGTAATTATTTTGGATATTTCCGTCAATTGAAGATCATTTATCGAAACATTTGTAAAATTTTTAGGATCAGTATTAACCAAATAAATAAAATAAATTGATATTGATATCTGACTAAAATCAATTTAATAAGTAAAAAAAAGTAAAAGTAAGGAAACACTTCCTGGCTAAATCTGGCATTTGAGGTATATTTATATGAATTTACATGTATTATATTAATTAGATTTTTTTTTCATTAATAGAGTCGATCTTTCCTCTCAAACCAATTTGAGTTGTTGCGTTAACAACATGAAGGCGGCAAAGTGGCCAGCCAACAACCGATGGCAATACGGAGCGTTTAAATCCCTGTATTTACTGCACCTCGTATCCAGCAGCGATTTTTGGGGGAAGTGAGGAATTGGTTACGGAGGTACATAGGTTGAGTTTCTGCTGTTTTTGAATTGGACAAACGGACGCTTTGCTTTACATCATCATCATAGCCGGCACACGACGTCCTCATCCTCGTTTCTAATCGATGTGCGACGAAGGGCACTCGTTAAGCCACCCGCCACCGCCTGCTGTTGCCCAGCAAAAGAATTCAAAAGAGCGCATGGAGAACGGAGAACAGTCGTCCTGCCACGTGGCGCTGACAAACTGCTTAAACACACCATTGATGAATTCATATATCGCCTGGTTCCTGGCAGTCATCGTCGCCAGCCTTTCTCCCTTTTGTTTCTTCAACAAATTACACACTTTGCGGCATTTTGCGCTTTTGAACAACAATTTTATTGTTATCGATCGGTGGCAGCAGCTTCTACTGCCAATTAACTAAATGCTACTAGAGTAGTGAAAAAAGACTATTTTTAAATTATATAACTATGATATTATAATTTGTTGTATGTACATATAATAAAAAGATTATAATCAGCTGAGGTTAATAATTTTTTTTTTGATTAAAGCATAGGTCTTCAAAAAGACAGCCTAGCTTTTTTCATCAGCTTTTTGGTTACATAATTATGTATTTGTATATTGGGACCCCTATGTGTCATACTGTGTGAATAGTGCAAATGGTGCACAGGTTGCTAGAGCACATGTTGTGATTACTTAAGATTAAGTATCCAAGCCAGCAAATGTGTGCACAAGGTATCTTGCTGCTTTTTATTTGGAACTGTTAAGATTTAATTGAACGTCATGTTGCGAGAGAAAATTTTTTTTAACATATTATTCGATATATAGCTATTCTGCTTTTGCAGAGGGTATTATAATTTTGCAAGTCAGAATAGCATTTGTGTAAGTAAAAAAATAAGAGAAGTTTGCTTCGATTATACTGTACGTGTGAAGGTAGATGCCGGCTAGATAACAAGCGACTATTGCTATAAATTATGTATTATAATGAACAGCCGAGTTGATCTGGCCATGTCCATCTGATCATCTTCGCTAACTACACAGAATATAAAGACCGGGATAAGTACCTCACTTTAAATCCGAAAAGAGAATCGGGTCAATATCGGATTTTATTAGTCAAAGTTTGCAAATACTTAATTTTTGTAATCCTACTTCTAATCCCTGAATTTTTAAATTAAGACTAAACCACTAACCTAAAAAATGATTTATTACCCAAAGCTAGATGAAGATAGAAGAACATGTAACAACTCTTATGTTAAAGATCCGATTTCAGTAAAATTTTCATATCTATTTACTTTAAACCGAAAATATATATTTATACGTTTTTTTATGATTTTCGAGGGCTGTAGTGGGCGTGGCTGAATCTGATCTGTGTAAAACAAATATGAATGATGTCACAAAATTTAAATAGAAAGCACACTCAAATTTATAGAGCACCAATTGCATCATCAAGATTCCAACCAGGATTTAAGCTTGTGTGATAAAATTCGAAGACTGGCCCCTTTTCAATCGGTCAACGAAGGTGAATCAAACACCTGTATCGAAAACTCAATTACACACTTGGGCATCGTACCAACTCCTGATTTACCCATTCAGTTTTTATACCCGGTATCCCTTAGTGTACAAGGGGTTTTTCAACAAATTTGCATTATCTCTGAAATTTTATACATATGGTTATGTCCTAAGCTTTTTTTCTGTGTTGTATCTCTGTTATAGAACTATCTGAGTGAAACTTTCCAATCTTTCCATTAAAGGACATATGACTATGTCTTAAAACTACCATAGGGGCGATCGGAAATTTAGAAAAGCATCATAAAAGAAACCGATATATATGACAAAGTCAACCGATTTCGATTAAACGACAAGAAACATTAAATGGTATACAAAATGTTGATATAAAAAATACTGTGGCTTTGCCGATTTTTCTAAATTGTCATAAAGATCGCTATTATGACAGCTTTATGATATGATCGTTTACGAATTTAATAATCGTACAAAATAACTATCTTGAGAGATGTTGTACTTATATGTTGAATAAAAAAATATACCGATTTTTTTGTTGCTTTGCTAATCATTTCCTGATCGTTCCTATAGAACCTATATGATATAAACGTTTTGTCTAGCTTGTTCCGACTTATATACTGCCTTTCAACAGAAAGACTGAAAGAGTTGCATTCGTAATGCTTGAAGAAACTGTGAGACTAAAGTAGAAATTAACAAATGGACAGTTGGACTAACAGATTGACATGAAAATGTCTCTCACACTGCGATGAAAACGTGCGACTAAAATTATAATACCCTCTGCACGGGTATGGTTATATAACCATTATTGAAAATGTATGTATGTTATGCATATCTTAATATTAAAAAGTTGTTGTCAATTGACTGGATTTTGTTCCTAGTGGCTAATATTTCCCTTCTTTAAAAATCTACCAAACTATTTAAATCACAGCCTCTGAACTATAACAGCTGGTTGTATAATTTAAAGGCTTATCTAGGAGGAAAGCAAATTAAATTATTGTATAACAAATGTCTCGACAATTTTCATGAATTCAAAACCATTGAGATGAAATAATGAAAATCCCAAAAAACAATCAAAGGGATACCCCAAACCCTCAACTCATCTCACACAACCCTGCTTGCTCGCAGTTTAAGTTCCTTTTCTGTTTCTTTTCTTCCACCAAAAATACATCCCTAGTCCTACAAATACACATCCAGGTCCTGGTCCCTGCCTATGTCCCTTTTTGTGTTGTATATTTGACTTAGGGTTTGGGGTGCTCGTCCTCGTCCTCTCGTTCTATAGACGCGTGCGGTATTGTTGGTGAGCCACACACATTTGCGTCACTTCAACATCAGCAGCATCAATACACATATATATGGGAAAGTAGGCGTATATTCACTGATGAAGTTAAATTAGCGCACTCAGTTGATATATTCAGTCAGTCAGTCCGGCCTTAGTTTATCAGATTTCTGTTGTTGGCAGTTTCAGTAAAGATATACATTTTTGTTTAGGTCTTTTTTTTTTGCGGTAATCCAAGTGCTATGCAAATGGCGCAGCTAGCGTACACTAATTCTATTCCTATACAAGGTGAAGGCCGTTTCATTAATTTTGTTTAATTACTTATATCAAGCTTGAATAAAGGTCGAGTTTATGGTGCTTTAACATGTATATATCCGGTACCCGCAGGCCAATCGTAAATGCATGTAACCAGGCGAATGAGAAATTTTAGACTATATATATTCTTGATCAGCGTCACCGGCCGGGTCGATTTACATAGAGGCAAAGCTACCAAATTTTGGTGACATTATTCCTATCTCTTGCAAGCAGATCAAAGTTTGGCCAAGCCCACTATCGCCCTCGAAAATCATGAAAGCAAATAGATATAAAATACATCTCGTCGCGGGTTTTAGTCGAGTCTCGAACCGTGATTTCAAACTGGTGGGACTACAACTTTTTATGTTTTTTTTTTATATTTATGTTGTTCTTAGAAATTTTACTTTTAAAAACTATCGAAGTTATCGCTTTGGAGAGTCTTGGGCTGGGCTTGGCACTGAAAAACGGATTTGTCTTTTAGCTTGATGCCCATAGCTTTGGGAACCGGGTATCTCTCAGTCAACCATACTCAACTGTAGCTTTGATTTTCATTTTTTGTAATGTAAGAACTTTAGTTTGTTCAAAGAACCATGCCATGTACCTTGTCAGTGTTTCACATGCCATATTTATTGCTGACTCTAAAGGTTTCAAGTAATTATTTTTTGCGAAACGAAAGCCATAAGAAATATGTACCCAACGCGCTGCCCTAAGCTTATCCAATGGATGCAGACGGCGATGACAATTACAATGACGATTTAGCTCTGTGGCTCTGCTGAGGATGGTCTGTCGACGTCATCATCAGGGGCACGGGCTCAACGGTCCAAAATCCAAATCACAAATCGCTTGGTTGTAGCCGGAGCTGCAATGCTACTTCAATGAGCAATTAGTCACTCAACCGGAAAAGGAAAAAGGGGGAGCCTTCAAAAATTGGGCAGAATTGTGAAGCTAAATTTGTTATATTCTGAACCCTGGATTTACCAATTGGATTTAGTATTACCTTTAGACATTCATAAAGTTTCATTACGATTTATACTAGTAGATACGGGATGTATGTACTATTTTGTATTTAATGTTTAGAATATAATTATGAAATAGAAGAATAGTGGTCACTTCATATATAGCTGGTCAATAAACAAGTATTATATATTATTATATAGTGATACCTTCGCTACAATTATATGTTCTATATATTTTTTAGGTTTTTATTTACTATTAACCTTCCATTGTTACTGTGCTATTTAAATAAATCTATCTCGCAGTAATTTTTTTCTGCAGTCAATACTTTTATTTATATATTACATTTAAGTTATAGCATCTATAAATAATTATAAATTTGTTGACAAAATAAAAATAAAATCAAGTAGAAAAGCTTCAGTCGAGTGTGACCGACTGTGAGATACCCTGCACCCAAAGAAATGTAGGTGAAATTCAAATACGCATGGACAGGGTTCTCTCACTTTGTTAAACATGCTCAAGTTTACGAAGAACTTAAATTATATAGGACGAAAGGCTGAAGGAAATTTTGGCAAAAGGAAGAATAATGTTGATTGGAATATGTTGAGCAACACCCAAATAGAACGATGTTGTCTGGAACATATTTAGCAGCATGTTGGTGCTGCAAACTCAAATGTAGATGTTTCTGACTTTATCGGGTCGGAGATGGCTCCTTCTACCTGTTACCTACATTCTCGCACTAAGTAACCAAGTTTTTCTTAAAAGTACTCAATATTTTGACTAAATAGGTTGGCAACAGTGGTCTGAACTCCAAAATCCGAATCGGTCTATATGGCACGATCGGACCATAATGATTTGCGCGTGAAATCATTCCGCTGAAAATCAATGAGCGATGAGTGGACAAGAGCGATACAAAGTAGTCCTCGGTTGTATGTAAGGAAATACAGGGTAAAGTTGTGTACAAAAAAAAAAATTTGTTCAAAAACGGAATATTGTAGCTTCAATTTGAGAACTCACACTCCAACTTTAACTCAGTAGTTAATTTTCGATAACGGAAAACTGAATCGCGAACCAAAAATCGCAAATACACAATAATGATGATAAGGTCCATTTTTTTTTTGTAGATACCACTTTCTGTCTGTTACATACATTGTCAGTTGGCACTAAGATATAGTACCCTTCTACACTATGTCATATTTATAATTTGATTTCAATTTGTCCACTATATCTAGTCGTTGTAGAGCTTAGAAGACATTGGGTTAAAATGTAAACTACGAAATTGTATTACATATTATATTATACTGATTACTGAAGCTAACTTTCTTTTTGTTTTGTGATAAACTAAACAAATATAATAAAATAAATTTAATTATGTCGGCCAAAGCTAAAAGCCGATTAAATAACATTTTATCTTTGAGATAACCATTAATCGTCACATTTGAAATTCGAATTTTTTATTATTAAATTTATTTATTAATTATTATTTATAAATGTGTAATTAAGTCGCACGTATCAAATAGGTATCTAACAGAATGTTCTTTTAATTCAAAGTAGACAAAGGGTCTGAGCCTATTTACCTGACTTAATTCAATTCTCGATAACAATTTTGTTTATTTTGTGTTGTGTTAAGTTGCTTTTATATTCTCTGGCAAATTTGTCTGGCTCTGCCTCAGCTCTCTTTTAGCATTGTTTTCTCTAATCCCAATCGAAAGAACAAGTGTTGTTGACAGCATCACTTTCCGCGTTTCATTTTGTGTGTCATTAATTTTTGGAATCGTTGTGAAAAATAACAGCTGATCCCCCTTTCTTTATGATTTTGTGGCCCAACCGACGATATGCTTGTTCAAATCGTCGACTGGAACTAAATTGTGACATGTGATAACAAAATGTATCAGATAAATCTCAAGAGACCTGAAAAGTGGTGGCTTAAAGGAGGCAACATTTTTGTTTGGATTTGTAATATCTGTTAGACGCTGGGTTATTATTAAAATGTAACTTATTTGTATGATATTAAGATATCTTAATAAATTATACAAAATGTTATCCCCATTTAATATATCTCTGAGAGTTTTTGCACTTGCTTCCCTGTTTGTGATTAAGAAATACATTTAAAAAAAAAATTAATCCATAAAAAAAATCTATCAGGATACTGCTAAATGTTTTAATGGTTTAGCTTAAAAGTGATAGACTTGGTTGGACATGGCAAAATTTGCAAGTTTTTATTCATCAAGAATACATATATAGCACACTTTACCCACCTTCACTGAATTAAAAACTTCTTATTAAAATTAGAATAGGAGGCGTGTCAACTGTATACAGGCATTGACTCTGAATAAAAGAAGAATCGATCTAGTCTTTTTCAGTCTGTCTATATACTGCAGTATAGTATTATTATAATAAATTTTGAAAATATCTAAAGTTTACAGCCCTCAATCTATAATGAATTAACGCTTTTCACACATTCCATTCGAAATCAGATTCGTCACCTTCTCTCATAAGGCGCCATGAAATTTGTTGGCACACGCAATTGGAATGACAAAAAGTCGTTCTAGGAATGTATCCCTTTGAAGAATCCAAACAAAATTGAATGCCGGCGCACTAAAATAGAAGGAACAAAATTGGGGTGGAGCAGTCGGCGAATGGATTCGTTGGTGCGTGTGACTTCAAAAATCCCAAAAACGTGTCGGACAGGATGTTGAGTGCGCGTAAGCTTAGTTGGCAGTCTTTTAGGGGTTGCCTCTAAATAATCCAAATTTTACTCTGTGGCGTTTTTTCTTTCAATGATACGAATATGTACATTAAAGCTATACTGGTAATAAGCTATGACTGTTATATTAGGTTTACCAAATTAAATATTAAATATTTACCAAATTAAAAATTAAATATTTCTGTATGCTGAAAAGAGCGAAATTGTCCTATTATTTTCCAATTTATTTGCCGATTGTTCCTGTGGCAGCTAGTTCTCTAGTGTTTATAATATTAAAACCATAGTTATGAAATCATAAGAAATACATACAATATCTCAGAGTAGATCCAAATCGGTTGAAAAATAAAAACCTTATAATTTATCTCCTCTAATTTCCCGAATGTTCCTATGGCAGCTATACGATATACATATATGTATATGATGTCGTCCGATCTATCCTGTTCCGTCTTATATACTACCTGCAAAAGAAAAAAGACTATCTGCAAAGTTTCACTTAGATAGTTTGAAAACTGAGGAACTCGTTTGAGCAGAAACGAAAAAGCACGGCTGTTGATCCTGATCAAGAATATATATGTATATGCATATGTATGGATGCCTTATAGAGTCGGGGATTACTCATTCACTGTGTTGCAAAATTTTGATTTAAATTATAATACTCTGCAATTGTATAATACATTTTACACTTGTAAAAGTTAGCTCTAACACAGAAAAAATATTGATCCCAATTTTAGACTTCGCATAAAAATAAAAATTTAATTGTATAGAAATTTGATTTTCATAAAAGTTTATAATATATACATACTTTGATTAATATCTTAATATATAATTAAATGCATTATAAAAAATAAAGGTAATTTCCTGTATCATGATACTACCAAAACTTCTATGAGATTTAGTCCAATAAATGGAATCTCTCGTTCTTAAATTAATATTTTCAATTTTGTGGCGCCGTAAGGATTAAAACATAAAATTTAAGATATACATACATATTTACATGTGTACATATATAAGCAAATATAAAAAAATGGCTGCAGAAAAGTTGATAAAGCATTAAACACAACCAAGCATATGCATACATACATACGCAGACGGATAAGTATTTGAATACATATGTAAGTATTTATGTATGTATATATTTTAATGCAGGTTTATATGAATACCGTGTTATTATCACTGTAAATTCATAAAGTTAAAGTTGCTCCGCGTTTTATTATTAACCAACCAATACACTTAAACAAGATAGGTTGGCCTTTTCTGCTTTGCAATCTGATATATACCTATCTTTCTTTTCCCTCGATTCCTATTGGTCCTGCCTATTTGCCATTACCTCCATACCTGACCATGTCTCTCTCGCTATCTCACTTCGAGTCATAACCGTTTGCCACCGGAGAACTTCCAATGAAAAGAGACAACTGTATATACAGACTTTCTCAAAATGGCCGACCGAAGAGAAGTTCTTCGCTGTATTGCTATTGCTGCTGCTCTTGCCAGTGTTTTTTCGCTTGAGAGCTCATTAACGTTTCGCTTGGCTTAGTGCGCGCCTCGCCTCGTCATCTGATGGAAAACCAGTTAGTAAAAGAAGACAATTTTGTTTAAACTAAAACGTCACGGGTTTGATAATTTCGAATGCAAATTATTTGCAGATTAATAAACTAGGTCGCTGGGGCTTGCCGCGACGACCCAAAGCACCTACAGCGGAATTGCGGAAGTATTCGTTACTGTTCGGGACCATGTACTTTCTAATATTATTTATAATACACCTTGAGTGTTTTTAAATATTTTAAGTGAATAGTTATTATTAATTCCTACTTAACAGTACAATATTTTGTCAAATATTAAAAATAATAATCCCCGCCGATATATAGACAGAAAATAACGAAATTACAAAAATGTGCCCGCTGTTGTAATGACGGAAATTCGCAAGATTTAGTCACGAAAACAAGTTCAACGAAGGAGTCTCTCTTAAGAAACGAGCAGTGAATATGCTCCAATTATAATCGAAGCTTTTTCTCCATAACCACCTCGTATTAAATATATTAAACTAATCAATCATGATGTTAACAACGGAACACATTATGCATGGCCACCACCCGCACTCGTCTGTCGGTCAGAGTTCACTTTTTGGGTGCTCGACGGCGGGACACAGTGGCATTAATCAGTTGGGCGGCGTCTATGTCAATGGAAGGCCGTTGCCCGACTCAACGCGCCAAAAAATTGTGGAATTGGCCCATTCGGGTGCCCGTCCATGTGATATTTCAAGAATATTGCAAGTTTCTAACGGATGTGTTAGCAAAATTCTTGGCAGGTGAGATCGCAGACTAAATTAAACATAAGTTCTATCAAAAGAAATAAACGAAACTCTTACCAAATTGGGTAATTGAACAGATTTATCCCTTCAAAATAGTTACCTATTCTAATATTTGTGGTGGTTTGAAACACCAATTTCTTCATTTGTTTAAGACATATGTATGTATATATTTCACTTTACTCAGGTTAGTCGGTGTCTCTTAAACCGTGATATAAAAATATTATATTCAATTGAAAGGTTTTGTTATATTTATTTTCCGATAACATTATTCCCAATTTACCTATTTTATCTATATTATTAATATTCTTTCAATTCACTTTAAGAAAACAAAAGAAAAACTTTCGAATCAACAATGTATACATATTTTGAGCACATAAAATTATTATACGAAAAAATTGGCACATTGGTTTACAGTCAGCAATCAGATCGGCGACCGAGATACACCTGTGTGAATGCAGTTCCAAAATAGTTATTATTATTAAAATTGTTGTTAAAATTAAAAAAATTTATTTTCAAAGCGTAATGAAAAACTACATCCCTTGTTGAATATGTTGAAAAAAAAAAACGAAATTATGCTGATTTTCCTATTCATTTTCCGATATATCCTATGGCAGCTATTTGATATAATAGTCCGATTTTTATTAAATTAAAACCGTAGCTCTGAAATAATAAAAAATTACCATATATAAAAGTAGATGCAAATCTGTTGAAAACTAAAACGTTATAACTTTTTCTATTAATTTCCGGACCATTCCTATGTCAGCTATAAGATACGATATGGCCCGTTACGACTCTTATACTACCTGAAATAGAAAGAAGACTTACTGCAAGTTTGATTCAGATAGCTCTAAAATTGAGAGACTAGGAACGGACAGACGTACGGACAATCGTACAGACGTATATACCTAGATAGACTCTGCTTTTGCTACTAGTCAAGAATTATATATTTTATAGAGCAGGAAATGACTCCTTCACCGCGTTGCAAATTTCAGACTAATTTTATAATGCCCGTCGCAGGGTATTAATTAGCAAAAGGAAAAATAAATAATCTTGGGTTTCTGCTGGTATTGAATCCGGATCTATCTTGCAAAAGGAAAATAAAGAGGTTAAACCCCTGGTCTACACTTAAGACTTGTTCTCTTGCGGAAATTGTCATTCTAAAAAAGACAAATTTTTCGAAATACAAGTTCTCCGATTTGGCATCTAGCTGTCTCCCAGTTAAGCATACTGGAGTGCATCTTTCTTATTTATTTCACTTGTTGGAATATAATGAATATAATGAACGATAAATCAGATAAATTATACGTAAGTTCGGTATGTTAAATTAACTCTTAAATTATTTTAGAAAATATTGAAATTATTCAGCTTTTTAATTTTTAGTTTAATGTTTGATGAATATTGTTATCTGTTAATAAGGTAAAAGACCCTTGACTGGAGACAAAATTTGAAAAAAAATTAATATATATGGCAATTGTTGATTGAAAAATATACAATCATTAAACACAGAAAAAAATGTTTCTTTATTTATTTTTAGATATTATGAAACAGGATCAATTAAGCCTCGGGCGATAGGTGGGTCAAAGCCACGCGTAGCCACAACTCCCGTCGTACAAAAAATTGCGGACTATAAAAGGGAATGCCCGAGCATATTTGCGTGGGAAATCCGAGATCGTCTGCTATCGGAACAAGTTTGCAATAGTGATAATATACCAAGTGTAAGTCTTTAAAATGTAAAAATAATTCAAAGCACAATACAGGCCAAAATTAAAATTAGACTTTTTCAAAGGATTTTTTTTTTTGGCTTAAATAAGGAGTTGCAGGGAACAGTTATTATTTATTTAGCTAAAACTATGCTCTAGCACATAATAAATAATTTTGAAGCGGTCACATATTTATACCCTTGTATGACAATTCTAGTCAGAAATTTGCAACGCAGTGGAGGAGTCATTTCCGACTCAATTAGGCATATATATTCTCGAAAAGCTTCAACAATAAGTAAAATAAGAAGTTTAATTCAGATAGCTCTAAAATTAAAAGACTAGTTTGCGTAGAAACAGACAAACGGACAGGCGGAATATTTTAAATCGAATCGGCTGTTGATGCTGACAAATGATATATAAATCTTATAGAGTCGAAAATTGCATATTCATTGCGTTCCAAACTTCTGACTAAAATTTAATACCCCACCAATTTCGGAAAGCCAAAGTTTGTATACTCTTACAGCTTGCGATTTTGCTCAACCGATATAAAACATAGTCGGCCGACTTCGGTAAAATGAAAAAATTAAAATTTTCCCTGAACATCAGTAATTGACCGATTGCTTCTATGGCACTTTTTTTTTTGCACCCTTCCTATCCAAATCTTAAGGACTAAAACGCTGAGTAAAAGCGGTTGAAAATAAATATATTCTGCATTTAAGAGATATCCAAAGTATATCCATGCCCAATAAGCAGATGGGCTCACAAGAGATTAAATAATTCTGGAACAAAACCCAATCCATCGTACTTAAAATGGATTATAGAAAGAGATACGTGGTATGTTTTTGTCTCGTTTGTTTAGACCCCTATTGCATTTTGCGATGGTCTTGATAAGTGAATACATTTTCATTATATGTTGACCAGGTAAACAAATAGATCCATTGTATAGATTTTTCACCTAATCCATCAGGATAGAGAGCGAGTGGGTGTTCCTTTTCTAATAGGGGATTATGGATGATGGAAGATTGAGAGCTGATTGCAGTTCGTCCGCAGATAATATTTTCATACTCACAAAAAAAAAAAAAATTTAAATTATTATGTTAAAAAAAAGTTATTTTAATAAACAACAATGGCTTCGGCAAGTCGAAGTTTGTATACCCTTGCAGTTTACAATTTTAATCAATCGTTACTATAACATATAACAGTCGACAGATTTCGATTTAATAATCAATTCACTAACCGTTCCTATGGCAGTCATATCATGAATTTGCAACACAGTGAATGAAAGGCTTCCGCCTTTAAATGAATATATATTCACCTAGAATAACTCGAGAAGCCGAAGTTTGCATGCCCTTAATTTAACGATCGGTAGAATTTCTAAGATTTCTTATATGTATGTAACATTTTAAACACCACCAGTAAAGTTTTTTTTTTATTTAATCGAGTTCGGTCGATTATGTTTAGACATTGTCACATGAAATTGCAGATCGTTCCTAGGTCAGTTATATGATATAGTCGTCATCAGAGTCACCAACCAAATCAGCCTGTCCGTCTGTGTGCAACAACAGTTTACTTGCTCGCAAAAACCACGAAGATCGTATAACTATACTATTAGTCATGATTTTCGGTTTAAAGGATGAATAAACATTGGAGTTATTAAAAAAAGTTGTCCATGTGCCTCTTAATTTCACCCACAATGCTTTTGGTACCGGGTATCTCTCAGTCAGTCAGTACTTGTTTATCAAAATATACATATTAATTTATTTTGTTTATTTTTTTAAATGCTTGCAATAGAACAGACTCGAGGTCTTTATCTCAGTAAATATACAACCAAAGTTTAATCATTTCGAAATAATTTTGTCAGTGGTTTCAGTTTTATTTGATGTTCTTTGATGTTTTCGACACAATTAATGAGGGCGAGTAATGTGCAGTATATATATGAAGTACAAAATGTCCTAGAAAAATGTCAGGCTCACAGCAGCCGTACTTCGCACGTGGCAGCACTTAAGTCAACTGCCAAAAGTGGCATTTTCAATGTTTCTTAATAACGTTGACGATGTGTGTCTACATTGAATGCACACAACACCAAAATCATAAATTTAATTTTGTGGAATCGAGCCAGAGTTGAAAAATGTCACAGTTCTGGGACAGTCAAATACATTTAAAAGAAGAAAGGAAGTTAACTTGGGGAAGCCGAAGATTGTCTACCTTTGTAGATTGTAATTTGAGGAAACCTTTCCCAAGCTATAAACCTTAATGCAGAAGTATAAAACATTTATATATAAAGCATAGAGGTTTGGCGTTTGCTACAGATGGCAACATTATGATAAACACGTTCGTTTGTAAGATTCTAAGGTTTTTATATTTATTTGTTTATCAAATCTTTTAAGTTAATTTTTCTAACTACTTAACTTTTTTTTAAAGTTCCTATGTTTATCATTCGTCTTCACTCAAATTTTTAGAGCACGTCCGAAATCACTACTATAAACAATATATAATATATATAAAAAAATTTGGTCTACGTGCAACAGATAATAATGTTGTCTAATTTGGTAGCTCTAGAACTTATAGTCTCAGAAATTGTTTGTTTCACACGGACGGACATGGCTAAATCGACTAATATATGTATATTATTTGTATATGTATATAGATATATATATATATATATATATATACCTTATACGGTCGGAGAAGCCTTCTTCTGCATGTTACATACATTCTCGGTTGGCACTAAGTTATAATACCCTTTTACCCTATGGGTACAGGGTATAATAAATACATGCTTAATTGATCTTCTGATGGTATCAAATAATATTTCAACAAGTTTTTTTTATCTTTTGAAAATAATATTATATTTAATGAACAAAAGAGCAAATACTTTACTTTTCATTTGGTAGAGACTTGCCCCAATCTTAACGAAATCGCAAAAAATTTGCGTTTTGCGTCTGATTGCACTTTTTGAGCCTTTTGGAAAAGTAAAACGTAAGAAACTTGCGAAAGTGAAAAGCTGAGCCAACCTAATTGCTTCGAATTCGTACTAAAAATAAGGTGACAAAAGTGACCCTAGCTCCGAAAATCCGTATCGGACTAGGTAGCGGTCTCTGGAGTACTCCCATGTCCTGGGTTATGGAAAAAGCACCCAGACCTCAATACATGAGGTCAAGTTGCATCGCATTACTACATTACTGTAGGTGTGTAAAAACTTATCCATACATATGTATATAAAAAATATACAATTTCCACAGATTTCCCCTTTCTGCTGTGGAAAGTGTGGCCGTCCGTGAGATAAGCGTTACCCAAATTTATGAATAATCTTGAACTAAGGACTAATTATAAATTTAGACAAGTTTTGCTAGAAAAATATTGAGCAACACTAATTGGTGCTGCCAACACAAATGTGGAAGTTCCAGACTTTTATAATGCACAGCAACTTTATTGTTTAAGTGATTGTTATCCGATTTTACTTTTTGTATTTATTTCAAATCTATTATCTTTTCAACAGTAAATCACGTGGGCGTGGCCAAATTTGAAACAAACTTAATCTGCGTGCAATAGATATTAATGTTGTCACCAAATTTGGTAGTTCTAGATCTTACAGTCTTTAAGATCTGTCGTTTCATACGGACAGACGGACTGACGAAGTCGTCTATATACTTTATGGGGTCGGAGAAACCTCCTTCGACCTGTTACATACATTCTCTGTTGGCACTAATTTAAAATACCCTTGTACAATACGGATACCGGGTATAATTATAAAATTTTTCGATTAATATGGAAAAAATAATCAAGGGCGTATCATAATGATAATTATTGTGTAAATTAGTATAATCTTAGGGTATAGAGCTAATATATTCTCGTCTAAAATAAAAAAATGTTATATATCATTTCGAATAATCTTATCCAATAGTATCTATTATTTTGACCGCAACTGCAATTGTGTATCTATAACTCAAATTGTGTTTGGACGAGAGTAGAGTAGTGTACAAGTACAAGCTTATAATATGTATAGCTTTCTCGCTTTCGGATTCGCTGATTGGTTGAAATAGTCGTCTGCCAATCGTGTGGCAATCATTAAGGCAAAGAGAGGGTTGGCCAAGCAATTGGAGCAGCATATACATACATACCCATGATTGAGAAAAGAGATGCCTTGCAGTTACTTCAGTTACATTTAAAGCACCTTTAAAATTAATAAGCGGCGGTGTCTCCCAATGTGTTTACCCTTTACACTGCTTAAGTACTTCTCTTTAAATGTAGACATTTGATTATCTTCAAACTATTACAGTCATGTGATAAAAATTGTCTAAACTTTGGCTAAACGCTAAACATATATAAACATAACGTTAACAAAAAAAATGCGAAAAGTTTAAAGTTGGAAACTAGTTCGAGACTCTAGTAACTCTGTGTGGATGGACACGGCTAGATCGAAACGGCGGTTGATGCTGATGAAGAAAATATATTTTATAGGTCTTTCACTGCGGTGCAACATTCTAAATAAAATTGTACCACCCACTGCAAAGGTATATAAATACTTATTACTGAAGATGTATAATACATTTATATATTCAATAGAAGCTTGGCCGACTTTCCCAATTTCATATAAGTTGACCGATCTCTTCTATAACAGCTATATGGTATAGTCGTCTGATTTTGTTATTCGGTATCCGTCGGGTACAAGGGCATTATAGCTTAATGCCAACCGAGAATGTATGTAACAGTCACAAGGATGAACCTTCATACATAAAGTATATACATATATTATTAATCAGCTTGACCAGACCGTGTCCTATATGATATAGTCGTCTGTTATTGTCCGTTCAGACTTATATACTATTTGTAATAAAAAGAGATTGCATGCTTGTTACATTCATATAGCTCTAAAACTGAGATACGAGTTTGCATAAACATGGGAGTTTTTAAACAGTAAAGCTTCTACAACAACTATATTTGTGCTGGCAATACTAATGGGTGTTGCTCCTAGAAACTTTTTTTTTCATAAGTCAACATTTCTGCATTCTGCCATCCGCCCTGTCTAGTTTTAGTTTTTCAAAAATAAGGGGATAATTAGATAAAGTGTGACATCTCTTTTCACCCACAATTCTTTGGGTTCCGGGTATCCCATAGTCGGTCACACTCGACTGTAGCTTTCTTACTTGTATTCCATTGCTCCTATGACAGCTATATAATACACTCGTCGGAACCGATGAGCGTTCCGATTGAAATAAAAAGATGACTAATGCGAAAGTTTTATCAAAATAACATTAGAACTAAGAGACTAGTTTGGGACGGACGAGCAGACGGACGGGCAGACGGACATGACTAGAAAAAATTCTAATTCTTTTGATGATGATCTAAATTATATATATTTTATAGGACCGAAACTGTATTCTTACATATTGCTGGGAAATATAAGAAGAATCGAAATTAATTCGATCAAGTTTATACGGCTTAAAAATAACGTTTTAAAATAAAATTTAGTTAATATGAAAAATTGAGAAAATCGGTGTAATGTCGTTTGAAATATTCATGATTTATACACCTCCAGTAATTTTTTAGCTACGGATCCGTTGGATCAAATTTCAAACTGCAAGTATATAAACTTCAGCTTCCCGAAACTAGCTTCCTTTCTTACTATTTGGTTAATATTTTTTATTGCAATATTAATTTGTAGGTTTCATCTATAAATCGCGTCTTGCGGAATTTAGCCTCTCAGAAGGAGCAGCAGGCGCAGCAACAAAGTGAATCTGTTTATGAAAAGCTACGAATGTTTAATGGCCAAACCGGCGGATGGGCTTGGTATCCAAGTAATACAACGACGGCCCATTTGGCTTTACCACCAGCGGCATCATCAGTTTCAGTATCAACGCCCACAAATTTATCTGGTCAAATTAATCGAGATGATGTGCAAAAAAGAGGCAAGTAATTAATAAACATAACAAAAAAAAAAAAAATTTAATTTTTTAAATATTGAAGAAACAAAAAATAAAGACGAAAATTTTAGAAACCCATCCAGATCAGTTTGGCACCTGCCTTAACAGAACTGGATGGATATTAAGTCACTTTAAAATGTAAAGCATAATAAAACGCTTTTCAAAGTATTCGGGATTAATGTGAAAACGTAAATGAACTTCAACTTATACCTAGTATCTTCCGAAGTATGAACAAATAATTGAAACTTTGTTGAGAATATATAATATATTTAAAGACTAAATTATAAATTAGTTCGATTAGGTCAACAAATATATGTACAAAGTTGAGGAGAAACATTGGACAAAATTGGGGTATTATTTTTGTAAGTATTCTTACGTTAAACTCAAAGGACTTAGTAATACTCAACCCTCCATATAGACTCCTGCCGAACATTTTGTATCGATGCATTTTCTCACAGATGATCAAACAGCAGGGCCAAACAAATAGTTAATTTGTTGGTCATTTGTTGTTATTTGCCATTAAATCTTATTGAACAAAGCAATTTGACTTCGTCCTATGAATGTTTCTGTTTCTATTCGACTGTTTTTGTTTCTCTGCTCAATCAATAAATTAGTCTAACATATGTGCCATTGCAAATAAAAATAAAAACATCCACCGCGTTTCCGTTCTCGTTTATATCATTTACTTTAATCTGGACTGTTTCCCCTTTGTCACAATAACTGGTTAACTCAACCACGCATTTAAACAACCCAGAAGAAAATATCGCAGAGTCTTGTGCTCTGATCACTGAATAACCGACCTTCTAACAATCATTGTATGCTTTTAGGAGGGAATAAAATATATAATCATTTTTAGCCCTTAAAACCCTAAACTTTCTTATAATTTAAAATTGTTTTCAGACTTACAATATTCAGCGGACGTATCCCACCCAAATTCGCATGATAGTACGTCCGACGGCAATTCTGATCACAATTCATCGGGAGACGAAGACTCGCAAATGCGACTGAGGCTAAAAAGAAAATTGCAACGAAATCGAACATCGTTTTCGAATGAACAAATCGATAGTTTGGAGAAAGGTAACTTTAAATGAATAATTGAAAATATATTACGTAATCATTTGTGAGAAAAAGGACGGATAAGAAAAATATTATCTTTTATCTCAGTGGACCCGGAGTTGCTCTCAGCTGAGCCAAACTTCTACCGTTTGTTCCTTCGCACTTCATCGTTTCGCAAGACAATTTAGGTGCAAAAATCCGGAATTTAATAATGTTGAGAATTTACTTTTTTAAGACTAATATTATAAAGTCTAGTATTATTATTTTCGCAATTTTTATTAAATCATAAAATTAATAATTTCAGGATGGAAAGACAGGTACTTGAGTTAGGAAAATTCTAAATTTTTCTGGAAGTTTATTCTGTGTAATCATTAGTAATCGACATCAGTCTTCTTGTATGTTTATAAACTTTATTTCAATACATTTTCAGAATTTGAACGAACGCACTACCCAGATGTTTTTGCCCGAGAAAGGCTTGCAGATAAAATTGGTTTGCCAGAGGCACGTATTCAGGTTTGTCTTTCAGTTTTGTTCAATTATATTCTGTTTTTTACTTCCTTTTTGATAGACTATATTTTTAGGTTATTATTAATATATCAACAATCTATTTTATTTGGTAATAAGATGACATTTAAAAACTTTTACTTTATTTTAAATTACCACTATTAAAGACAAATATCTTGTTTCAAATCTTTCCGGGACCCTTGGCTTGAAAAAAGCTTTAGGCTTATATTTATATGACTATGAAAATTTCGAGTGTATTACGAATGTACTGAAACTCATATTTATAAAACCAATAATGTATGGGGATGTTTTAATGGCTTCAGAATACCGATTTAAATTTTATAAATATCTGACGTCTAGTTGTTTTTACGATTTAAAAATTATTTTGAATTTCATTAAAATCTGATGATTTTTATTTGACAATCTGCACAAATCGTGATAATCTTTGTGTTTTTGCTTGAAGTTGATCGATTATGTCCCATAACTGTAAATAATTACTACCTGCAAGACAAAAAACATCCTGTGAATCTGAAATATAGGCAGTTGACTTAAAAATTTATAGATTGTCAGAAAGATAGGCGGGAGACAGATGAACAGACAGTGATGGTAGTATTGCATATTGTATAGTTAAGGTTAAGTTAAATGTATAAAAAAAAACGTTGTCTTTTAAGTATATCTTTCAAACTGTGAAACTATTTGAATTACACTTTTTATCCGGTTTATAACATTTAGTTCATTGAACGAAATATATTGTTTTAATAATTAATAAATAAGCCAGATTAACAAATTCAAATCTTCGTAACATGTATTTCCCAATGTTACTTCACGCAATTTAGCTTCAAGAGTCAAATTTAAGCAAACGGAGAAGGAAACAAACACTTTAAAAGTCATCCCTCAAAAACTTATCATTATTTTTTCACCCTCATATAGCTTATAGCTACTGTTTGTGCAAAGTTCATTACAAAAATGTTTTTATCGACGTTACGGCTCTTGATTATTTGTACAAAGTGAATAAAAACAATTTGACTGTAAAAATACTTGAAATACTCCTTGAATTTTGATGACGGGGGCGCGAATCGAAAATATATACTTGAGGGGTAACTTGTCAAACTGAAGTGGAAACGGCAACAATAATGCTCAGCTATAAATGTCACGGCTAAAATATTATTAAGCCATGGAAAATATTGTAATCCCTTTTTTCACCCCTTTGTGAAATATTTGCTAGAAGTTTGCTTTATACTTATATAAAACCGCACTATAGAGGGGTCCTTTGATTAGAAAGCTCTCTCGACAGCGTGACTGAAGAGAATTTTACCTCCCGTAGTATCGGTTCTGCTAGTGAATAATACCCGATGAGGAGTTCCTCACGAGATCATAATACCCACATTTTAAATAAATTTGCGCGTTATTTAAATTAAGTGTTTTAGTTAAGGCATAGGAAAAACAACACAAAAAAATATCTAACACGTATATTAAAATTAAAAATAACTATATGATGGTAATCGATATTATTTTAAAGAAAATATTATTACAAAACTCAATATGATTTATAGGTACAAGTCAATATTTAATTTTAATTTCGATTATGTTAGTATTGGATTTTTATACATTTTTTAGTAAAATTTATAAATATGGCATCAAACCATTCAAAGCAAATAATATAACATTTTATTAACTAATGTCTGTAGGTTTGGTTCTCCAACCGACGGGCTAAATGGCGGAGGGAGGAAAAAATGCGAACGCAAAGAAGGTCGACGGATAATGCAGGAAGTGGTAGAGCCAGTTCGGGACAAAATAATAATAATCCTTCAGGAACAGGAACAGCTGTATCTTCCACCGAAACGTCAAATAACTCTCCATCCGGTATTGTTAGCTTAGCTGTCAACGGTCCGGAGCGTGCATCATCGTCCACAATAATTAGCAATAACCTTCCTGAGACTACAACGAGTGCACCAACCGTAAGAATACATATTAAAGCATATAGAGTATATATATATATATATATATATATATGTATACATATGTATAGATAAATTAGGAAGGCTTTACCAATTCCATTATCAACATTTTATTAAAGATCTCGTTACATAGTTAAAAATATTTTAGAAGAATCAAATAAGAAAGCTACAGTCCAGCAAGAGTATCTCGACTGTGAGATACCCGGTACCAAAAGCTTAGTGAGTTAAATAAGAAGATTTTTGAAAACATCGCATAATTATTGTAAAGAATTAAGCAAGAGCTACATCTTGGGGTGTTGGCTAATGGTCAACGTGGACGCAGTATTCTACTTAAACTAGGTCGAACAGGGTTCAGTCCACATAAAAGTAATTTTTTTTTTTAATGTTATTATCTATATATTTTTTATTTATTTAGTAATTTATTTTACTTATTTACTTAACATTAACATTAGCCAATTAATAATAATAATATGAAATATATTTGTTAGATTTAATTTAAATTATAATTATTCAAAATAAAGTTAATAATAATAAAAATATCAAAAAAAATCGAAAAGGCACAAAAAACAAGTCGAAATTCTACAGACGAGTGTAACCGATAGTAAGATATCCGGCACCAAAAGCATTGTGGGTGAAATTAAAATACACATGGACAAGGCTCTTTCACTTTGTCTAAATAAGCTCACATTTATGAACAATTTAGTAAATGTTGACAAATTAAGAAAAAGTTTGATAAGAACATGTTAAGGAACACCCAAAAGATAAAGATGTTGCTAGAAATATGTTAGCAATATGTTAGTGCTGCAAATTCAAATGTATATGTTGCAGAAGCTCAGCATACTAAAAAAAACTTTTTTTTTTTATCTCTATTTTAAACAGATGCGACAGATAAAAATGTGGTCACCCAATTTGGTATCTCTAGCTATTATAGAAGAATATGTATACTTTATAGGAAGATCGGAGATACCTCCTTCTATCTGTTACATACATTCTCGGTTGGCACTAAGTTATAATACCCTTGTACCCTATGGATACCGGGTATCAAAAACAGTTAGAAAGCTACAGTCAGTCAACCGTAAGGTTCCGGGTATCAAAGGAGATGTCTGATATTCGCAACTTCAACTTAAACCACTTCTAATTTCAAATTTTGTGACAATTATCAGCACTTATCTGAAAAAATTTTAGCATTGAAATTATGGAGAACATTTTAAGGAGCGTTCCGGCTTTGAAACTAATTAAATAATCCAAATTTGCATTTTGCTTTAGAATTATTTAATAAGGCTTAAATGTTTTCAGATACGTTTCGATTATGAAACGAAATAAATAATATGTTATTTCTTTTTTTTTAAATATATATATTATTCGTCACTCACCGTTTCCTAAAATAATTCGTTCTGAATTATAGTTCGTTCTAGTTGTAAAAATTACATGTCGGCATCTTACAATTAGTTTTTCATTTATATGTAAATAAATGTAATGTTATGCCTTAATAGCATTATTAATTATTACTATAATATAATTATTTTTTTAATATCTATATATAATAGGTTCTTGGGGGAGACGCCAATACGCATACAACTTCTGAAAGTCCCCCACTTCAGGCAGTTGCGCCCCGGATACCCTTAAATACCGGATTTAATGCCATGTATTCATCTATTCCGCAACCAATAGCAACAATGGCAGAAAGTTACAAGTGAGTTTTAAAATTTTTGATGATTTTGGATATTTCTGTTTCTAAACGTTAATTTTATAACATATTGACTTTAAGCTTGTTCTATAATTTTCACATAATTTAATTACTTGTCAGTTCTTCATTGGGCTCGATGACGCCTACCTGTTTGCAACAACGAGATGCCTATCCCTACATGTTCCATGATCCCTTATCTCTTGGATCTCCATATGCCCCAGCCCACCACCGAAATAGCAGTTGCAATCCTGCCGCGGCGCATCAACAGCCCCCGCAGCATGGTGTTTATGGAAATAGCTCTGCAATGCCTGCATCAAATACAGGTAATAACATAATTAACATTAAAATATCAGGAGTGCCACAGAAATCGCTGTAGATTTGTATTTTCTTTACGTCCTACAGGATATTATAATTTTAGCAGCAGTTTGCAACGCATCAACAGCCGAGTCGATTTAGCAATGTCCGTCTGTCCATCCGTCTATCCATTTCTACTTAAACTAGTCTCTCAGTTTTAATTTTATAAAAGTAGGATAGCTATATCATATGGCTACTAATTAATTTTTGAATTTTATCAAAAGCGGATGACTGGTCGATCGAGTTACAATATCATATAGCTGCCATATAAGCTATCGGTAATTCTATATGACAATTTAGGAATATGCGCTTTTATATATAAACATTTTTTACACCATCAGTAATGTTTCTTTTCATTTACTCGAAATCTTTCTACTATTTCCTATAATTCTCATAGTAACGGTTGGATCAAATTGCAAACTGTTAGGGTATACAAATTTCGGCCTCCCAATTTTAGCTTTCTCTGTCCTTCTAGCATACTTTTGAATCGTCCTTAATCTACGATACAAAAATTTTTTGTGGCACGCCTGTTATTATTTTGCAGTAAATACAAACTGAGTAAACTTTATTACAGGTGTTATCTCTGCAGGCGTTTCGGTCCCTGTACAGATTTCAACGCAAAATGTATCTGATTTAACGGGAAGTAATTACTGGCCGCGTCTTCAGTGATCGTCAATCATTAATTTGCCTTCAAATTTATTGTCAAAATCACATGCTGTAGCATCTAAAGAAGAAGAATTTGCTACAAATAATAACAACGATTGCCCACCAGATGTTAATAGTCCAACTATTATGCCCTGTTCATTAAGATATCTGAGTTTGAATGGGGAAAAAGGTGCGTGTGTAAGTAAGGGTGTAGATGTTGTAATTGGCCAAGGCCTTATAGTACCCATATCATCATCATCATCGTACTTGTCATCAGCTGCAAAATCATTTGCTGCAAGCTTCTATCCAAATTTAAAAATAATATAAAGGCTAAGAAAAGAAATTAAGACTCCAAAATATAAATTTTTGTGCTATAATTTCACATTTTTGATTAAATCTTAATTTACATATTTATTCTTTGCTCTTCAAGAGTACAGTTCTTTTATATAAGAATTCTTTACTTCTTAATTATCAGTCTGATCTTATGTTTACCCAGTTTTAGCCTATGATCTGGTAATTTTTGGCGAAATTTAACAACGTAAGGAAGGAGTAATTTCAGCCATATAAAGTATATTAAACTTGATCAGGCTCAACAGCCCAGACGATTTGGCCATGTCCCTTCGTCCTTCTGTCTGTTTCTTCTATATCACATAGCTGCTATAAGAATCATCAATCAATTTATGATAATCTGGGAAAATAGGCTTTTTTTCATATCACCGAAATTATGTCTTATACCAGTTGTGCAAATTGCAAACTGTCAGAGTATGTATACTTTGGCCTTCAGAAGTTAACTTTCTTTACTGTTTTATAGTATTTGCAACAGCACAAAAATCTGCTGCTAACTATAATTGTTTAAAGATTTCATTGAATAAATACATATAAATCGAAAATTTCGGTTAATATCCATTATTTGCTCAAATCAAAGGTAGTTAGTCAGCAGACCCTTTCTCTATATTTGTTGTATATATAAATGAGTGATAGTTTAGTTTAAAACATTTATTTCCTATTATTTATATTGCATTAAATTAAGGGAATATATATCCGCTAATTTATTAATAAAAAAAACAAACAACAGCAGAAAAAGAAAGTTGAAGATGTGATTATAAAAGTTATTATTTTTATTGCAGAATAAAGGCGTATAGATTTATAGATCATTTTATTTAATTCTAACCTACTTTTATTTATATCTTTAGTTATTGCACCAATATTTAGCATATTTATCTACACATTATAAAACCGAAAATCGAAAAAAATTGCAACGAATTTGTTTAAATACAAAAGGAAGAAACGCCAATATCTCATCCAAGTAAGATCACACCCCCTTAGAATAAGCCTTCGGATTTAAACTATAACTATAACTTATATATATAAATATAAGTATATATATATATATATATATATATATATATATATATATATATATATATATTATGTATGGTTCAAATTTATATTTAGAGAAAAATAAATGTAATATTTCAGAATTCGTATATACACAAGTGTCCGATGATGTTCTTAAGACAAGTTTAATAAAAATCGTATATAAATGTTTAAGTGGAATAAATATTATTATCTTTGCTGAAACCGCCTAATAATTAAAATATTTTTATAGGTTTCATCAAAAATATTTATTATTTTCGATTAAAAATAACTAAAATTGCTTAGTGCGAAATATGTACTTGGGAGAGAAATTGTGGTGCTATGGATAATTGAATGTTGGAAAATAACTGCAGTTGGTAAGGCATTCAGCGTTAAATGCTATATTTTTGCTGTGTATAAGGTATAAGAGTTTATTGGTGGCAAAAAGCTGATTTAAAAAACATGCATGTGAACTTATTCGTTACTTACGATAGTAATCAATTGTTTTGGTATTTTTTAGCTTATCGACGTGTGAATTCACTAGCCGTAGATTGAAAAAACCAAATAGATTGCCTGCTAGCGGTAGCCGTAGATTGAAATTTATTATTTTCGATTAAAAATAACTAAAATTGCTTAGTGCGAAATATGTACTTGGGAGAGAAATTGTGGTGCTATGGATAATTGAATGTTGGAAAATAACTGCAGTTGGTAAGGCATTCAGCGTTAAATGCTATATTTTTGCTGTGTATAAGGTATAAGAGTTTATTGGTGGCAAAAAGCTGATTTAAAAAACATGCATGTGAACTTATTCGTTACTTACGATAGTAATCAATTGTTTTGGTATTTTTTAGCTTATCGACGTGTGAATTCACTAGCCGTAGATTGAAAAAACCAAATAGATTGCCTGCTAGCGGTAGCCGTAGATTGAAATTTATTATTTTCGATTAAAAATAACTAAAATTGCTTAGTGCGAAATATGTACTTGGGAGAGAAATTGTGGTGCTATGGATAATTGAATGTTGGAAAATAACTGCAGTTGGTAAGGCATTCAGCGTTAAATGCTATATTTTTGCTGTGTATAAGGTATAAGAGTTTATTGGTGGCAAAAAGCTGATTTAAAAAACATGCATGTGAACTTATTCGTTACTTACGATAGTAATCAATTGTTTTGGTATTTTTTAGCTTATCGACGTGTGAATTCACTAGCCGTAGATTGAAAAAACCAAATAGATTGCCTGCTAGCGGTAGCCGTAGATTGAAAAAACCAAATAGATTGCCTGCTAACGGAACAAATATGGCTACCAAAATAAGGAATTTGCGTTAGATTCTTCTCAAATAGCAAAATCAATTTTTGTCCCTTTAATGCTTCAGCTTGTACAAAAATTGTGAATTGTACTTTTAGACGAGGAGGCATGGGAGAATATGTATAAGCTGCACTGGAGGCCACAGCCACCTACTTGTGTGCTTTTAACGCACAGGGCTCTGGTGCTCAGGTGAATCCAGGTTCTCGAGTTTTTAACGCTCTATTCACATTTGCGATATCGGGAACATAATAGTTCTTCAAAAAGAATGCTAAATGCAGGTTGTACTCAGTAGAAGGACCAATTCTGCATATAGTGATTTTCGTACGACCTTGTAACATTCATTCAATTTGATAATTTAACTCGGTTGCCCATCCAACGCTGTGCTTCAGGGGCAAATTTGGGACATTTTGGCACATTGACTTTCCCCAAAATTCCCAAGAGTTATGGAATTCTTCTGATGTGGTCATCATTTAATAAGCAATTTAGTAAAAGAATAAAAATTTTATAAAAAAAAACACACGCAACATATTTCCTCACGACTTACGGTTATCGGACGCAAACATTGACGCAGCGTAATGGAATCGAGGTTTAATACAAAATAATACAAAATACTGGAAAATATTTCTGCTTTTGAGACGAACACTCATTTCCTTGAAATAAAAGCCTCCGAGATTCCAAGAATGGATAATAATGTGTCCATTAATGGGTCGGTTAATTTTTATGAGAATATGTCGTCAACCAACTGCAGCAAGAGAAAACCTGAGATAAACACTTTCGAACATAATGTAATTATTTACAGCTTCTCGTGACATTCACGTCGGTGAATAATTTATATTGTCCAATGCAATGAACAAAAAATTAATTCATTAAATTAAATTAACGCAGAGCCGCATAGTTGCATAAACGATATTTTTAACATTTTTCTGCAGTTTATACGTGGGGTGCATTACATTAAGTATGTGATTTTACAAAAGCTGAAAACATGAAATGGATTGGGTAGCCGATACCACTCACTTACTTTTGGATATGTTGGATACCGATGTACTTTGTTATTGATAAGAACACGAGATGGCATGACATTGGCTCAAGTTCTACGGAACAGAAGAATACAATAGATATCCTAATAGAAGATACAGATTTCCTATAGTAATAAATATTGATTTAATAAAAAAGAAGGTTTGATGTTATTATTTGTTACATTGTGGGTTCGTTATTATTGAAAAAGTGTGTTGAAAGGGTTTTGCGAATAGCTATTTCCCATTAATTCATTGATTTGTGGATGCGCTCGGTGGGACAGCAGCTATTAACGTGGACTTAGTTTACTAAAAATACTTTTGCATTCATATTACCGATTACACTTCGACTGCGAAAATACCGATAAATGGATTTGATTTTGCATAAAAGAAGTGGTATATGACAAACGATTATTTTATCGTCGACCTTGTGTCATCGCTAAAAATATCGATACATTGATCCGTATTATCCTAAATTAAGATTGCGCTCATCTCTGGTTGTTAAATTTCATACAATAATGTGTGTGCAATATGTGTATTTGAAGAATAAGAAGGAAAAAACATTTGAATATAGTGCAATGTAATAAATATAGGTACATATAGTTTTGTTTAATTATTGCATTTAGCCGGAATTCTTGTCAAACGACTATGTGTAAATTGGAGTGAGCTCTTCGCGTTAATGATTAAGATATACATACAAAATCACAGAAATGGAACCCAGATAAAAAAAAATAGCTCTTCCGATTTTCATTTGTTTAATTTGAAATTTCGATCTTGTAAAATATATAAAGTCGTAATTGTAAATTAGAGGGCAATATTTCACAAAAAGTGAAAAGATTTCATGTGTAATTCTATATGTGCTTTTGTTTGTGCCCTCAAATGCGTTTGTAAAAATCTGTAAAAAATTTAATAGAAGACATACAGACTCTTTAAAAATAAAATATATTAAATGCATTTGAACCAATAATAATCATTATTATTGTGAGTTGAGAGGGCGTGGTAGATACCAAAAATGTAATATATACATGTATACATATATGAACAGAGTGAGTTCTGTAGCAGCGCATGCAAATGTATGTATGCATCACAGTTAAAGTTATGTATATGTACATATCAATATATCGTTAAATACCGTATATATAAGATATTAAATGTAACAACTATATGGTTCATCCAGAATATTATCACGAGTTTTATTGAACTTCCGATTCACTCTGTTTTTAAAGATACTTTTTTTATCTTTATACTAACTATGGGCGCTGGCCACCATACACCAATACAAGCATACAAGGATTTTAATAACTGATTGGTTGTGATCTATACGGATGTAAAAATTAACAATAATATACAGTAAACAAATTGATAAAATAGGTGCAAAGCCAAGTTTGCCGGTTTGTTAGTGTCGAGTTAAGGGTGCCCAGCTTTGGCTTAACCCTCAGTCTACATTAAAAAAGTGAAGAGCCTCACAAAAATTCTATGATATAAACAAAAAAAGATAAAGACGAAACCGTTTAAAAAGTAATTTATAAATGAAGGACGGCCAAATAATTTAAATAAACATGCTACCCAAGGATAAAAAATATATAATTAATAATAATCACGTAAATATAAAAAAAAAATGTATTTTGGCTCGAAAGAATTATCGTATTTGAATCCATCATTTATTTTTGCGAATTTTGGTTTCTATCATTAAATATGCTGTTGTTGGCTATAATTCTAAGATTGAATTCTCAATTTCTTTAAGTTTTCATCCCTTACATTCGGTGTAACATATTTATATCTTTTCTTTATTATAGATGGAAAATTATGTTGCTGATATGATTAAGTTCCTTCAACATATATCAACGAAACTGCTCAAATGGATATAATTAAAAATAAACCAATAGTTGCGGTAGATATTTTAAAAATAATTCATAATAAAATGCGTGTGGTTTAAATCTAAATATTAAAGTAGAAACCCAACGTACAGATTAGAATTATTCGAATACATAATCTAACTATCTGCGAATCAATTTGCAATTACATCTCGGAGTGTGGATATTGAATCGTTCTTGATCAAAGAGCGATTTAAGTGGAGATGAATTTAATTCTTAGTTGTCTGCTAATAGCACTTTTGGGCGATAAATATGGATCAAGATCAAGCTTCCCTCAAATCGAGGCAGCTAATGTTTGGGGAACTATACAAAATGAACCATTTAATAATAATAATAACTTGACTGATGCCAACGATGTGACAATAGAAAATGCAAAGAATCTAAGTACTACAACCATCACAAATGTGGCCAAATTTGATACAAAATTAAATCATCTTTTGGTTGATACTATCACTGGACGCGTCTTTGTTGGTGGAGTGAACAGACTATATCAATTATCGCCAGATTTAGAGCTCTCGGAGACGGTAAAGACGGGTCCACAAAATGATTCCGTAGAATGCAGTATCCTCGACTGTCCCTTAAATGCCGTACGCAGTCCAACAGATAATTATAATAAAGTTTTGCTAATTGATCGAGCGACATCGCGACTCATAGCTTGTGGGTCTTTATTCCAAGGTACCTGTACCGTTCGTAATCTACAAAATGTAAGCATTGTGGAGCATGAAGTGCCCGATGCAGTGGTGGCCAATGATGCGAACTCCTCGACAGTAGCTTTTATAGCCCCAGGACCACCGCAGCATCCTGTGACGAATGTAATGTACGTTGGAGTTACTTATACGAATAATTCTCCATATCGAAGTGAGATTCCAGCTGTAGCATCGAGATCGTTGGAAAAAACCAAGATGTTTCAAATAGCTTCATCTGCAGTTACCACTGGAACTCGAACCTTTATAAATTCTTATGCTCGAGAAACATATTTTGTAAATTATGTTTATGGCTTTAGTTCGGAAAGATTCTCATACTTTCTCACCACACAGCTAAAGCATAGTCATCATTCATCCCCCAAGGAATATATAACGAAACTGGTACGAATATGTCAAGAGGATTCCAATTATTATTCTTACACTGAGATTCCAGTGGAATGTATTAGCGAGGCGCAAGGTGGTACTAAATTTAATTTGGTTCAAGCTGGTTTCTTGGGCAAACCCAGCTCGGATTTGGCTCAAAGTTTGGGTATTTCTATACAAGATGATGTTCTATTTGCTGTGTTCTCCAAGGGTGATGGAAATACACCCACGAATAATTCTGCTTTGTGCATTTACTCACTGAAATCCATACGTCGGAAATTTATGCAAAATATTAAATCCTGTTTTAATGGAATTGGAATGAGGGGATTGGACTTTATATCACCCAGTATGCCATGCGTTTCAACGGTATGTATTTCTATGTATTTCTTCCTACTACATTTTATTGGAATCCTTACCGCGCTATATTATTTGTACCAAAGTCTCATTGATTATCTTTTAAAAATGCTTAATTAAGTAACATATCATTGTCTTTGTCGAATCGATACCTTTTGTAATTAAGTGTATAAACTGACGTTGACTTTGTATCGGTAGAAAAACTTGTTAACAAAATGTATTTTAATATTTAATTGTATAAATTATAGAAACTTCAAACAATTGGCGAGGATTTTTGTGGACTTGATGTAAATTCACCTTTAGGTGGTGAAAATCCGATAACTTCCATGCCAGTGGCCATGTTCAATACAAGACTAACCTCAGTAGCAGCTACGAGCACCAGCGGTTATACTGTGGTCTTTGTCGGCACAGCCGAAGGTTACCTCAAAAAGGTGGTGGTGGAATCATCTTCCGTTGCAAATGAATATGCCAATTTTGCGGTACATCAAGGCTCTGCCATCAATCAGGATATGCAGTTCGATAATCAAAATCTATACATGTACGTTATGTCCGAAACTATGGTATCGAAAGTAAAGGTATTCGATTGTTCCGATTACAAAACATGCGGCGATTGTTTGGGAGCTCGAGATCCTTATTGTGGCTGGTGTTCGTTGGAGAACAAGTGTAGTCCACGCTCCAATTGCCAAGACGATGCCAATGATCCTTTATATTGGGTCAGTTATAAAACAGGAAAATGTACGACAATTACGAGTGTTGTGCCTCATCAGTTGCAACGAACTACAGCTCGCACTTTGGAGTTAATCATTGATCATTTGCCACAACTAAAGGAGAATTTAATTTGTGCATTCACCACTGAAGATAAGGCCTTGTTTACGAATGCCACGAAAAAGAGGAATGGCGTTAATTGCACAACACCGCGAACCGATATGCTGCCCCAGATTGAGCAGGGAAAACATCATTTCACAGCAAAATTATCGGTGCGGACGAGGAATGGTCCGGATTTGGTATCAACGGATTTTACCTTTTTCGATTGCAGCACACACTCATCCTGTACAAGGTGTGTTTCCTCAGAATTTCCTTGCGATTGGTGTGTTGAGGCTCATCGGTGCACTCATGACACCGCCGAGAATTGTCGCAATGATATTTTGGTTACAGGTGTCAGCCGTATCGGCCCAAGTTATCGATCAGGTCCCGGATTTTGTCCAACTATTAATGCCACGGGGGATGGCAGTGAAGTTTTGGTAGCTGGCGGTACAAGTAAATCGATAAAGGTTAAGGTCCATATTATAGGACAATTTATCGTTCAGACTCGTTTCGTTTGCCAATTTAATATTGAAGGGCGTGTAACGAGTTTAAATGCCCAATTGCTGGGCGATACCATTTACTGTGATAGCATGGAATTCCAGTATACTTCACGATCGCCTAATTTGACTGCTACATTCGCTGTTATATGGGGTGGATCAAAACCCTTGGATAATCCACATAATATACATGGTAAGTTTACGATATATATTTTAAAAATGAACTTTTCCACTACTTTTATCATTTCGCATTAAACGTTTACTTATGAAATGTATTCAATCAAGTTTACTTAAGCCTTCTTTATGTAGTGTATTTAAGGGTTTGGTATTCTTTTTAACTTTAACTTTGCCAATTCTTTATAATAATTAATTGAATATATTTTTAATTTTAGTTGTTATTTATCGTTGTCGCGAAATGGCTGACAGCTGTGGCATTTGTCTGGCATTGTCCGAAAAGTACAATTGCGGATGGTGCTCTTCAACAAATACCTGTGAAGTGGAAGAGCAATGTAATAATAAGAATAAGGAGGGCAAAACTGATTGGTTAAATCGCAGTGAAATCTGTCCAAATCCGGAGATACACACATTCGAACCAAAAACTGGGCCATGGGAAGGTGGCACCAACATAACGATACGTGGCATTAATTTGGGAAAAAACTATAATGATATATATTCGGGAGTTCGTATTGCCGGTATTAATTGTATGCCATTTCCTCAGTTTTATATTGACACTAAACAAATTGTGTGCACAGTGGATAGTCCTGGTGAGCAAATGTATCGAAATGGTCGAATTGTCGTACAAATTGGTGATTATCGTGGTGAATCGAATGATGATTATGAGTTTGTTGATCCAAAAATACTTGATTTTTATCCAAAATTCGGACCAACTTCCGGTGGCACTGAGGTCCATATTACTGGTAAGCATTTAAATGCCGGTTCACGGATACAAGCATCGATAAATGATCATTTACCTTGCAAAATACTAAGCACCGACTCATCACAAGCCATATGCCGTACATCACCTTCCCCTGGAATTATTGAGGGAAGACTGAAGATGTCATTTGATAACGGTCCAAGGGAATTTAACGATTACAATTTTAAATATGTCCTCGACCCTACCGTTGAACATGTGAGCTCGGGTCCCAGTGGTCAGATTAAGGTACCAAAGGGTATACCAGCTGGAGGAATACGTATTTCGGTGATTGGCACACAATTTACGAGCATTCAAACGCCCAATATATACGTAGTTTATAACGATGTGATGTACGCCAATCAATGTCGGGTTCAATCGGATACAGAAATGGAATGTGCATCTCCCATAATTGATGTAGATAATAGAATCATTATTGAAGCGGAGAAGCCAATGCTGCTGGAATATGGATTTCTTATGGACAATGTTTTGCGCGTTCAAAATTTATCAAAATTGCACAACAATCATTTCGAACTTTATCCAAATCCTGAATATTTTGTTTTTGAAGAGAGGGTCAAGTATTTTAAGAGCGAATACTTGACAATAAATGGAAGAAATTTAGATCGCGCTTGTAAAGAGAGTGATGTAGAAGTAAAAATTGGAAATGGTTTCTGTAACATTACGTCGCTTTCTAGGCAACAGCTTACGTGCAGACCGCCTCCCGAAGCAACGGCAACGAAGAGTATTAACGGACCCGAAGTCATCGTTCGCATTGGAAGTTCGCTAGAATATCGCCTCGGAATATTAAGTTACGAGTCTTCAAACATAATTTTGGATTGGGGAGATAATGTTGTGTTCGCTGTAATTGCCACAATTGTAATAATATTGCTCTTTTTCGTCGCTACACTTGTGGCATATAAAAAGAAGAGTTCCGAATCGAACAGAGTGCTGCGTAATATGCAGGAGCAAATGGATATACTGGAGTTACGAGTGGCAGCCGAGTGTAAAGAAGCATTTGCTGAACTTCAAACGGAAATGACTGACTTAACAGGAGATTTAACTTCCGGTGGTATTCCCTTCTTGGATTATCGTTCATATGCCATGAAGATACTATTTCCTAATCATGAAGATCACATAGTATTGCAATGGGAACGGCCTGAGCTTCTTCGCAAAGAGAAGGGTTTGCGTATTTTCGGTCAATTAATTATGAATAAAACTTTTCTCTTGCTCTTTATTCGAACACTGGAATCTAATCGCTACTTTTCCATGCGCGAACGCGTTAATGTAGCCTCCCTAATTATGGTCACATTGCAATCTAAATTGGAATATTGTACGGATATCCTAAAGACCTTACTTGGAGATTTAATTGAAAAGTGCATAGAGGGAAAAAGTCATCCAAAACTGTTGCTGAGACGTACGGAAAGTGTAGCTGAAAAAATGCTGAGTGCTTGGTTCACTTTTCTTCTTTATAAATTCTTGAAAGAGTGTGCAGGAGAGCCTTTGTATATGCTCTTTCGTGCTGTAAAGGGACAAGTGGACAAGGGGCCCGTTGACGCCTGTACCCATGAAGCAAGATACTCTCTTAGCGAAGAGAAACTTATAAGACAGAGCATCGACTTCCGGCCAATGAACGTCTATGCCAGCATCATACAACAGCCAATATTTTGCAATAACTTAGATATGTTGCCTCCTCATACGGAAAATGTAATTGTTAAGGTGTTAGACTGCGATACAATTGGACAAGTGAAGGAGAAATGTTTGGAAACGATATATAAAAATATACCATCAAGCCAAAGACCAAGGAAAGATGATTTAGATTTGGGTAAGTACAAGCTACTAGTATCTTTCGAATATGTATAAGCTAGCCTTATATAAATTAATAAGTTGGTTTTATAAGCAATTAAAAAAAGCGCAAGTTCTCTAAATCTGCTCAAATATCTGTGGTTTATTTTTATGATATTGACTTTCAAGCTTTCTGAAATAGAATACAAAACAATTAGAATTAACAATACATTTTTTTTTAATTTTCAAATACAAAGGCATGTCTTTTAAAATGACCAGTAACGTCATATTCATTTAAAAATTTTATCTCTATATAGAATGGCGTACTGGTGCAACAGGCCGTGTTATTTTATACGACGAAGATGTCACTTCTAAAACGGAAAACGAATGGAAGAAGCTCAACACATTGCAGCATTACAATGTTCCCGATGGCGCTGGCCTAAGTTTAGTTCCAAAGCAAAGTTCAATTTACAACTTTAGTATATTGTCGGATAAGAATGAAAAATCGCACAAGTAAGATATACGTTCATATTATTATGCCATTTTGTTAATAATAAAAATATTTTAAATATATTTTATTATCAATCTTATCTATAGGTATGAAACACTTAATATATCGAAATACACCTCCTCCTCTCCGACATTTAGCCGCGCCGGCAGCCCTTTAAACAATGATATGCATGATAATGGTATGAGATATTGGCATCTGGTTAAACATCATGACAGTGATATGCAGAAGGAGGGAGAACGTGTTAATAAATTGGTATCGGAAATATATCTTACCCGATTATTGGCAACCAAAGGAACATTGCAGAAATTCGTTGACGATCTCTTTGAAACGATATTTAGCACCGCGCATCGTGGATCAGCTTTACCATTGGCCATAAAGTATATGTTTGACTTTTTAGATGATCAAGCCCAGTTGCATGGAATCACAGATCCAGAAGTCGTTCATACCTGGAAAAGTAATAGTTTGCCATTAAGGTAAGTAGTAATTATAAGTACTTAGAGTGTGAATTGTAATAGAGAAGCACTTTTACCCTTACTCTTAATCTCTTAGGCTACAAAAAAAAAATATTAAATCAAAGCTGTTAATTAAATCGTTCGTTAATGGACAATGTAACGGTACAGAACATTTAAAAACAAATGTGTCTCTGTTATAATTTGTCTTTGTTTTATAAATATAAGATAAATAAATAAAATATTTTATTTTCTTTGCATTTTATAGATTTTGGGTAAACTTAATAAAGAATCCAAACTTTGTCTTCGACATACATAAATCAAATATAGTGGATTCCTGCCTTTCAGTTGTTGCTCAAACATTTATGGACTCTTGTTCAACTTCTGATCATCGTTTGGGTAAGTTTTGCCTTACAAGATAAAAAATTATTTATTAATTTAATTACTTTTATTTCATTTTGTTTACAGGCAAAGACTCACCCAGCTCGAAACTATTATATGCTAAAGATATACCCGAGTATCGAAAATGGGTTGATCGCTATTATCGCGATATTCGAGATATGTCGCCAATATCAGATCAGGACATGAACGCAATGCTTGCTGAAGAATCAAGGGTAAGTTTATTAATATTTCTTTATTATTAGGGTTCAATAGTTTATCGCAATATTATGAAATAACCATTTGTTGACTAACGCGATGTGAGGATGGCGCGAAGAACCCTTCAAACTATGTTCACCTATGGCTTATTTATTTTTCTTTTATATTGCGAGCTTTGCAATAAAATCATTAAATATAAAATATCGGTAACATACTGTTTTACTGAATAACTGGACGTGGCTTTTCCCTGCCCAGTTGATGGAAGTCGCACTACATCTCTAAAAATTACTCCCAATTCAAACAGGGGGGGATAATTAGCTAACATGAAAATAAATAAATTTGTTAAACAGCTTTTGAAATTGTTAATATTTCAGACCAATTAACAAAATAGTGACTCTTTATTTATTATCTTTTATATCCCAATATTAAAATAAACTCGATTTTAAATGAAGTTTTCGTATTATTTCAGCTGCACACCACAGAATTTAATACGAATTGCGCTCTGCATGAGCTCTACACATATGCTGTTAAGTACAATGAACAGCTGACAGTGACACTCGAAGAGGATGAGTTTTCGCAAAAGCAGCGTTTGGCATTTAAATTGGAGCAAGTTCACAATATAATGTCGGCCGAATAAAAGCTGGTTTTTGCTCTCTAAAATTAAAGTAAAAAGCAAGATTACTAATAAATATATAAAAAAAAGTGAGCTTATTTATTAAGCATCTAATCTAGTTGATAAAATCATAATTTTTCATTGAATAGTAGATGTCCATAAACCAATCCCATACATTTATTATTGCTTTAAGCTTTTCTTTACAATTCGATTTAATTTTATACAAAAACTTTTATTTAATTTCTTTTGAGCACATATAAATCTCATGAAATATAATAATTCAATATTTTTAAATTTGGTAAAAACTTTCTAAATGATTAGTCTTTAAAAAATTACTAATACATCCCACATTAATGTCACATTTTACCTTTCCCATTATATATTTTTTACATTTAACTTTCTATGTCGTAACAAAGTTTAACCAAGCAGGTCAACTTATGCTCTTTATACATTTCCGTTTATTTATGTTTTAGAGATTATCAATCAAAAATGATCAATTCCGAATATTTATGTGGCTGGAATCTAAATCGTTTTTTCAACATACTGAATTAAAAAAAACATTCGACGTGATCGTACAAATACATATTTCGCTTTCTAAATTTTAAATTAGAAAGTGTTAAAAAATTCTGTCTCGCATATCAATGATATATGTGTACTTGGCTATAAGAACATTCAAAATCGATTGTCATTTCGATATGTTTGATAACAATTTGTATAAAGAGAAAGTTGTTAAGTCACCGCAATTTTTCATACAAAAAATGCCCTTTTTTCACAAACATCAACAACAAAAATGGATAGGAATCATTTGTAAATGTGTCGTATATTTGCTCATTTAATGCTAAAATATAAATATAATAATGGTATTGTATGTATATGTATTTTGATATTAAGTAAAATAATGTGAGATCAAATATGTCAAGATAAAAAGTAATTCATCTTATAAAAACGACTGACTTTAATTTATATAAACTATAAACATAAAAAATTATATTTATAATATTAGTTTCGTACCTATGTTGAAAAATAATTATATATTTATGTATGTAGCGTATCATTATGTGCAGTTTATATATGGTACTAAGTCACATTCCTAATGGCACACTATATATTTATATAAAATGCTACCAAAATTAAAAAAAAAAAAGTTCTGTGATTCTTTTAACTTTTGCGGAATATTAAAGTCTCTCATTAAAATGCAATAGCTATTGTGTAAATTAAATGTATAATCCTAACACTTTTTTTTACCAATTAATTTATTTTTATGGTCACTTCTTAATCGATCAGTCCTCGGGTTTGTAAAATACTTATGACTTTAGATGGACATCAAACGTTGCAGAGTATAGCCTTGGTATTTATAATATTTATTTTTTCCATTTGGTATTGCAAATAAATATTTTAATTTATTAATAATACTCAATTGGTCGTTTATCATTAATAGTAATTGTAATAATTTTGGATCTTGTAATCCCTTCAATTTTAATGTTTTATGAATATAAATGTTTTAATGTTTATTTTAAAATAAAAATACAACTATTTTCTGTACATATATATATATATTTTTTTTTGTTTTATTTAAAATTCGTAAATTGTTTTAAAGCATTGTGCTAACTCCAATACTCTAACTATAAAATAAATTGCCATTAGAAGAAAAATGGAGTTACGGAAAAACTATAAAATGTCTTAGAACATATCAAAATATATATTTTTGGTTCACTTGGTTGTCATATTTACTTACAACTTTCTTTATACTGTGCGTTATGGTTTTAGGCTTAGATATATCTGATTATGGAAGAAATATTTTTTTATTTAGAGGTGTTTTATATATTGTTTAATTAATTATGCATTTTTTATTTCGTTTCAAAATATCTGAAGTTAAAACTTCATTATTTCAATTTTCTGTAGTCGTGGATAAATATTTTTGGATTCCAAAATTTATTCTTGTCAATTTAACGTTATTAATAAAAAGGTAGTACGTAAATATTTTATACTAAATGTTTCAATGTATCTTTGTATGTATGTATATGTATAAATGAACAATGGCAATTAAATAATTGTATGAATAATAATCTCACAATATAGTGTATACAGTGTATATATTTATTGGATTGCTGAAACGCTATGATGGTTTGTTTTTAATAATAATAAGGCGCATATACCAATTTGTACAATAGGAGGTAATATATTGCAGAAAGCAAACTAAATAATATTCATATATAATTAAACTATACAAAAGTAAGGCGGAATATTTTAAAGTCAATATTAATATGATTTACAAAATAAAAAGGGGGAGGGTGGCCACAGAACACTGTTGGATACATTTTCAATAGAACTTTCTGTGCAATCCTTATAAATGTATAATGGAATAATATTAAATAATTCCAATTTTATTTGATTAACATTTAATAATACAACATTTGAGTATTCATGGTGATGAATAATAAATAACAAAACCAATAATAATACGGATGCGCAATTAAATTCAATATCCACTAAATAAAAATGCCCACCAAAAATGTTCTACACAATTATGGTTAATCCAAACCTATGGCTTTAAAAAGTCAAGTAATACATACATAACTTTCTAAGACCCTTGCTTAAATATAAACGCAATTAATATTTTTTTTATTATATTACTTTAAAATTAAATTTGGATTTTCATCCAATATGGTTTTATTAATATTATAGAAAATTATATAAAATATCAAATCTATTTTTTTTTATATCGATTCATTATTTCAAAAATATTCTCCCCAAACATCAGGGGCGCTGATCTGACTTGTAATCGCTATATATTTTTTGCAAGGGTATATGCAGAATAAATGTATGTAAAGCCTAAGCCACTATAATGTACATATATTTTAAACAATGCCTGACTAAATCTGGAATTAACAAAGCGTTGCGCCAGTCTTAATTCAGAATATTCTTTAAGTAAATCATAATTATGAATTTTTATATGTGTGTATACGTGCGTGTAACATATTTAACGAAAATATACAATTATAAACTGTGTAAAACTTTATTTAAATTTAAGTCGTGAGACATATGGACTGAATGACACTGGGGTTGGCTTACGTATTTATATTTTCCGATCCCATTAAATAACAAATAAAAATTAATAAATCAATTTAAATTTAAATTAATTTTCCTTACCTGCTCAAAATATCATTCTAGCAGTGAATTAATAATATTAGTTGTACAATTTGGGCATGACCTATACGTCCAAAGACCAGTTTCTATCCTCAGTGACTTCCCTGATAGCTATCTGACTGATAAAAATAATTACCAAATAACATTTCCGTAAAGAAATTCAGTTGTCTACCATCCTATAATGTACCCTCTCAGTTAAAAATTTCGCGGAAAGAAAAATGGGTATTCTACTGTGACTTTGTGAGAGGTAACTTTGACAGGGAATAATACAGGAGGGTAGAAAACCGATTTCCACCGGATGAAGGCGGAATTGTATTTCCTAGGGTCATCCAGAAGTACAATAAGTTCAAGTTCACCGTTGGCAAAATTTTTGTCTAATTTACACAGCATAAAGTCACGGCCTTTTGGTGGTATTTTATTAAAACCGTAATTCTGAAGTCATAAGAAATTACTATATATTATATATATATTTATATCTCGTCTGCGTACCGCCCTGTACAAAAGCGCTGACGAAAAGTGTTTATAACTATTAGCTTCTTGCTCTCTCTCACTGCTGAAAACAACGTGCCACTGAAAACCGCTTTTGTCTTTTAATTTAATGCACAAAGCTTTGATACTATGTATTTCACAGTTAATCACGTTTGATTTTTAAAGTGCGAATATTTAATAATAAATATTACTTAACAAGAAGGCATTTCTAATATGTATTTCCCTATTCAAAATGTATAATTACGTATTTCCAAAAATAAATGGTATTCCTACATCAGCATTACTGTAAAAATAGTATCGGCGTGAACGTTTCATTTAAAGAATAAAATTGCTTGTCACAAGCGTTTTGTGGTATTTTTTAGTGGGTTTTTGTTTTTATACGATTTCGTGTATTCGTGTGCGCTACTCCCACACACAACGCATTGAATTAGACCGAAAAATGTTCGCGTTACGTGCTGCCGCCAAAGCCGATAAGAGTTTGCTTCCCATTTTGGGACAGTTGTGTAAGTATCAACTAAAATATTGTTATAATGCTATATATTTGGGAGGATGTTGAAAGTTCGTGTAATTTAAATGCAAAAAGTTTAAAAAGTTCACAAAGAAAAAAAGCAATATAATCGAACATAACCTTAATATGGTGTGCTACTGTTACGACGAGCAGAAGCAAAATGATTGCATAACATTTTACATTTGAATACTTACTGTATTACGTTTATTAATTGGTAATTGTAAGAAATAAGTTTGTTTTATTATAGAACAGTTAATTCAAATAAAAAACTTATTTAAATGGATTTTGAAATCATTTCAAACATGATCAAAAATTCATAGATTATGCTACTGAAAGCATAATATAATATTTGTACGTAAGTTATCTACAGATATTTTTAAACAGTGCCGCTAATTTTCTTCGTTTTCTCAAACTACAATTCATTTTTATTAATTTTTAATTACGTCATGGGTAACATGAGTATAAAGTTGATACATACATATGTAAATATGTATCTAGTATTAACGTAAAAAAAAATAAAATGTAATAAATTGTATTATTTAAAATTAAAACTCATCTCCAATAAGATTTTTAACATATGTATAAATCTTTTCAGAAGTCTCTACTCTCATACAATGAATATATGAATTTATACTTAATGATTATTTGAAACATGCATAAATGTGTAATCGGTGGATACAATGCAATATTATTTCTGTTAACATTACTATCAACTTTTCACTTCTGTAATTTCCAGCTCGTGGCCATGCTGCAAAGGCCGCTGCTAAGGCTGCCGCTGGAGGCAATGGCAAGATTGTGGCCGTAATTGGCGCAGTCGTTGATGTCCAGTTCGATGACAATTTACCGCCGATTTTGAATGCTTTGGAAGTGGACAACCGCTCGCCACGTTTGGTCCTTGAAGTGGCTCAGCATTTGGGTGAGAATACGGTGCGAACCATTGCCATGGATGGTACTGAGGGATTGGTTCGCGGACAGAAGGTTCTCGATACTGGCTATCCCATTCGGATTCCCGTTGGCGCCGAAACCTTGGGACGCATCATTAATGTCATTGGTAAATATTTCTTTACAACAAAAATACCCATGTTCATTGTTTCTTCCTTTAGGTGAACCCATTGATGAACGCGGTCCAATTCCCACGGACAAAACCGCTCCCATTCATGCCGAAGCTCCTGAATTCGTTGAAATGTCTGTGGAGCAAGAGATCTTAGTTACGGGAATCAAGGTTGTGGATCTTTTGGCTCCATATGCCAAGGGTGGTAAAATTGGGTTATTTGGCGGTGCCGGTGTGGGCAAAACTGTGTTGATTATGGAACTAATTAACAATGTGGCCAAGGCTCATGGTGGTTACTCCGTTTTTGCCGGCGTTGGTGAACGCACTCGCGAAGGTAACGATTTGTACAATGAAATGATTGAATCCGGTGTCATTTCCCTGAAGGATAAGACCTCCAAGGTGGCTCTGGTCTATGGTCAGATGAATGAGCCCCCAGGTGCTCGTGCACGCGTTGCTCTTACTGGTCTGACTGTCGCCGAGTACTTCCGTGATCAGGAGGGACAGGATGTGCTCCTCTTCATTGACAATATCTTCAGGTTTACTCAGGCTGGTTCCGAAGTGTCTGCCTTGCTTGGTCGAATTCCCTCGGCGGTGGGTTATCAGCCAACATTGGCCACCGATATGGGTTCTATGCAGGAGCGTATTACCACTACTAAGAAGGGTTCGATTACTTCCGTGCAGGCAATCTATGTGCCCGCTGATGACTTGACAGATCCGGCTCCAGCCACCACATTTGCCCACTTGGACGCCACCACTGTGCTGTCGCGTGCCATTGCCGAATTGGGTATTTACCCTGCTGTTGATCCTTTGGATTCCACTTCTAGAATCATGGATCCCAACATTATTGGACAGGAGCACTATAATGTGGCTCGTGGTGTTCAGAAGATCTTGCAGGATTACAAGTCCCTTCAGGACATCATTGCCATCTTGGGCATGGATGAGTTGTCGGAGGAGGATAAGCTGACTGTGGCACGTGCTAGGAAGATTCAACGTTTCTTGTCGCAGCCATTCCAGGTCGCTGAAGTCTTCACCGGTCATGCTGGCAAGTTGGTGCCTCTGGAACAGACCATCAAGGGATTCTCACAGATCCTGGCTGGAGAGTATGATCATTTGCCGGAGGTGGCCTTCTACATGGTTGGGCCAATTGAGGAGGTTGTTGAAAAAGCTGATCGGCTGGCAAAGGAGGCCGCTTAATTAAATAATACATAACTGGCCGAGTGTTTAAATAATCGATAAAATAAATATGGATTGAATTTGATAACCTGTATGACATTTGAAATCAATTCGCTACAACTCAATAAATCCTATTTAAAACCTAGTTCCAATTTGGCTTTTTTAATATATAAGTTATATTAAACAATATTAACTGTTGGTATGGGGTTTTGCCAATATCAACCAACGGTTGGATAACCGTCAACACTTTCTAGGAAATAATTATTTTACCCTAAATGTAAACATTTTTTAATTGAAAATGGAAAAAACTAGGCTTTTAAAGGTAAATTTTTTAAGATCCATTCCGCTCGCAGCTGGCACTCTGATCCAAAATTATATTGTACCCATAGTACCCATTTTATTAAACGGTACCCATAGGATAGAAGGGTATTATTACTTAGTGCTCCCACAGCATAAAGTAAATAATTCTTGATCAGCATCACCATGAGAGTCGATTTAGCCATGTTTAAGAATACTGCTTACTTAAACTAGAGGGGGAGAAGAAAAAAAGAGAACTAAAGAGAGAGAGAGCCATATGCTGCCTTAAAATCTATACAAAATTGCCGCATATTATATGTTAACATAATTTTGGTCCCTATTCCCATATGAAATCAGTTCTATTAGTATTTGTCCTGCTATGTAGTGAATAATAACGAAATGATAACCTTCAGAATTTCCTTTAAATTGGCTTTATTTTTTACATAATGTTATACACTTTTTATATTGTTGTTGATTGCATATATTCTTTCGTAATGCATATATGAACCAGAAATCTTTAAATGAATAAGTGTCCATATTGAAATCTAGGATATACTCAGTTACTCTGAACATTCACACCGCTCTCCTTTCTATTAATTAAATTTTTATTACAAATTTAAATGTATGCCATCCGTTAGTCTCTCAGTTCGCTTCGTCGCTCGTTCGCTTGAATATTAAGTTGAAGAAGGGATTTAGACTTTTTACAGCAACGCCTGTTTAATATTAAGAAAAGTTAGAAAAATAAATAATATTTCATAATTTGCAATTCATTTAATATAATTACCCTTGCCAGCTGACTGATCCTTTGAATCGCGCCACTTGCATAGCGATTCCTTTTGTATTACGTAGGCGTCATACAGCTCGCCAAATAGTTCGCTCAGTAGTCCTGAAAAATGTTAAATTTTATCAATAGGAAAATGAATAGCGAATGTATATCTTCATACCTCTCGGATGCTCCAAACTATGCACTAATAGTTGCATCGCATATAAGCATTCCAATTGATGATCTTCATTTGAATCAATGTAACGCTGCAAAACTGGTATGCAAAACTTTTGGAAGGTCTCGGTTTCTAGTTTATAACTATTTTCCTTGTACAAAATTGAAAAGTTGCTTAACGTTTCGGTTAAGCTTCGTATAAACACCTTATCAACGATCATTATGTTGCCCTTGAAAATTATGAATTAGTTAATTAAATTATATTATAGGAATATGTGATTTGCTTACATTACTATAATCAATGATGCAATCTGCCGTTGTGCCTTCCTTTAGCAAATGCTCAATATGCTCTATCACATTTTTAACGTGCTTCTCGGACGATTCACCAGCTCGTTGTTCAATCACTGGCGATATCGATTCATTTTCCACATATTCCAGTCTCTGAAACAAATATATAATTAAAGAGAATTGAAAATCCAATACAAACACGATCACCATGTACAAATTGTACCGATTTCAGCAAGATTAAATATATTGATATTAATATGTGTATTGTTTTTTGAGGATTATACTTAAAATATTATTCATTTAAGTGGATATATTTCTAGACTGCTGCAAAAATAATACAGTATGGCAAGAACCACTTTAAGCACTGAAAAATCGGGCGGTTTTTCACCTTTTATTTTTGCGTTTTTTGTCAAAAATGTACGTTTCCGTTTTTGGTGATTTTCACCGATAGTACAGCACCCTTGGCACTAAAACGGAATTTAATTTTGAATAGAGCAAATATTTTACTTCAACATTTAAGGTGGGGTCTGAATATAACTATTTTAGAAATAAATAAATACTTAATTGATCTTTTGATAGAGTCAAATAAACATAATGATCCAATAAGTGAACTATTTTCTTTTGAAGATCCGATTTTATGTACACAGGGGAATACAAAGAAAAACCTTGCCCGTTTTCGAAAACGCAAAAAAATGCAAAGCACCTAATTCGACATAAAAGCATAATTTTTTGAGTTTATTTTAAAAAAAAAAGATGGCTGTTATCGTGAGCCTTATTTTGCTGGCGCGACACGCAGCAGAATTGACGTGCTGTTTAATGTAAAACGTCTGTGCCACAGTCTGATTATGAAAATCAATTTGATAAAAAAGTGTCGAGTTTTTGTGTAAAAAATGTGTGTTCTTTTCCTTTGAATTTGTATGTGTTTGTTTTTTCACAAATTAACTAAGAAAACTCCAATTAATCGGTATGCATTAATCAAAAAAATGTATAATATTAAGCAAATTTTTATCTTTGCATAAAATTTAAACAAAAAAAAAATGCCGTTTCAGTCTGTAAAGAATATTCTGGCATATTTCAAAATAACAAAACTTACATTGGATTTGATGAAATCGTTAACTTCATTCTCTGGCATAAAATCGGACCAATGCAAGTTAAACCTTGTCCACATGTTTCGCGTAAAATTCGGTCCAACTTCTTGCGTACAATAAATCAAATAGGTTTTAAGGAACTTCTTGGCCACACTTGATGGACTGTTGTCTTTTAGGTTCTTGTTCCATAAATCTGATACAGTTAAAATTTTCTTCACAATTAATGGACCTATAAAAAATGTGGAAATTAGTTAGTTAGATTTCATTTTAAGTAGCAGCAAATTCAGTGATCAGTTATCTAATCAAAGTGGTTTATATAGTTTATTGAAAACTCATAGAAATCGATACCGTGGATTTTGAAATGAATTAAAATGGTGCCTAACAGGAGAACATTTTAAAACAATGAGTTTGGGAGTAAAGATCATTTGCAGAAAATATGGTAAGATTAGATCACTGATTACACTGTAAGGATTTGATAAATCAAAGTTACCTGCAAATTGTAGAATATATAGCCATAACTCTGGTATATCAACAATTAAATCATTTGCATACTCGCTAAATTCGTTGTACGCGAGCGTAAAGTGTTCCACCGAAATATAATTCTGTTGAATTAATTGGGCAACAGTTATGGCCAGATATCGGCGATACTGCTTGCCCACATTCGCTAAATGCAAATAATCGGTTAATATATAATATAAGAAGCTACAACGACGATCCTCTGGAATCCCCTTCATACACGCAACAACCGCAGGAGTTACAGTTTTCGTTGCGTCCGCCAGCTCAATCATTTCAGAGACAACCGACTTAATAAGCTTCAGGTCCGCATCACTGGCTTCTTCGAACACTGCAGGGGGCGCGACAGCAGGTCGATTACTTTGCTGGGGGAACGTCGTTGTTTGAGTCGCAGCTGATCCTGATCCTTGTTCACTGCTCCCACCACGGTAAATTCCACGATCTGCGTTGGAGCTAGAGCTTGTTTGAACCTAAAATTAGTGTATGAAAAGGTTATACAAGTAGGAAAGCTACAGTCGAGTGTTATCGACCATAAGATACCCGGTACCGAAAGCATTTGGAAGAAATTGAAATCACTAAATTACTTTGTCTGATTATGGTCAAAATTATGAAAGACTAGACAAATGTTGACAAATATTGCTAAATGTTCAGCCACACCGAAAACAGACAAATGCTGCAGGAACATGTTGAGCAACACACATTGGAGCTGCCAATACAAATACGGATGTTGCTTGGCATAGTTGCTTGGCTGACTTTTGGCATCCTCTAAGATCTAAGATCTTCAAACTCATTAGTCATTCAAGTAGTGTCTGTGTTAGGTAGGTCTGTGTTGTATGTATAACTAACGAATTATATAAAGACAAAAATGTAAAAAATGGCAGTAATTGATAAAAAAAAATGTTTACGATGCTGAAAAATAAACAAAACAATAAAAATAATAAATACTATAGACAAATCATCAAGATCTGGTCGTGTTTTCTTCCCTTTTACTTGGTGGTGTTTTCTCGTCCCTTTTTCTTGGTGAAGAGTAGGGAGAAGAAAAATGTTTGGAAATATTGAGACACACTCGAAAAAAACATATGTTGCTATGAGCATGTTAAATAACACGTTGGTGCAACCAACTTAAATGTAGATGTTGCAGAAGCTTAAAGAAACTGTTTTTCTGAACAACTCTTTAGTTTATTATCTGATTTAACTCAAATTATTAGAGCACGTCTGCACAAAATAAAAGTCTTGCATATACCGATTAGAAGGATTCTCTTTAAAGGTTGAGCTGGTTAAAAGGTTGAGCATGATTGTGAAATGAGGTGAAGTGCTACAAAAAACTTTAGCTATTGGGTTCGGTTGAACTATTCGATTTTCGATATTTTTATATTATTATAATGTTTTCTAATAGAACAAATGCGAACAATTTCGGCGAACGGTCCTTTGGAACATCTTTTTGAATGAGTTCAGCGTGTTCAATAACTCAAAAAAAAAAAAAAAAAAAAAAAAAAAAAAAAATTGTCTTTTGTGTATTATATTATCACTATAAAGGGCCGTCTACATAGTGAGGATGAGTTTCGAAAATGTGCGGAAGGCGACTACAATATATACACGCTATATTGAAAATCAGCTTACAATTAACTGATCTTAAAAAGCTATATACCAATAAAAAGGAAAAAGAAAAATGTATGAAAACATGGTCTTTTGAAAAATCTGTTGGTTCAGAAGAAACGGAGGTGAAAGTGCAAAATAGTTTTTCCAAAAAATTGGTGCCGTTGTGGCTGCCGTAGCAAAATCCTGTTTTTTGTATCAAAAAATATATCATCTCATTTATCTCAATTATTCTCCAACTTCAGGAAGCGGCGGATGGGACAGCAATCCTAATCGCTTTAGGGGTCAGCCCACGACGAATCGGCTCACACAGGGATAGTCATCAAGCTGATGCAGTGGGCCGAGGAGAATAAGACGACACCATCATTGGGTGTGACGCCGAGAACACACAATAGGGTAGTAAGGAAACAAACAAAAGGTTTAAGTTCCTTTTCGATAGTATTATATATCGTGACGTCACTATTTGCGATTAGAGGCACACTAACACCTTTTTTTTATGACCTCGGAAGACTTTCAAGACTGGGAAGAAGTTTTAGATACCCTTCAAATGGAATATAGCAAGTCCACGGTAGGAAAATTGGCGGTGGCAGGACGATTAAGATACAATTCACCTTGAGGTCTTTAATAAACGACCTCACAAACATCCTTAACAACCCATATAAGTATTCATGTTATCCAAGAAAACACACACAATGGTGGAGTAAAGAGATTAGTGTGCTAAGGAAGGAAGTAAGAAAAGCCCTTAACATAAGCAACGGAATCAAAGACTGGCAACGATACAAGAAAATTACAGCGCCGTGATGGATATTAACAAAAGGAACAAAAAAAAATAAACTAGATTTTGCCGGGGTTGAACCAGAATCGTTCTTGCAAAAGTAAAGTACTTAGACCGCTGGAATACAGTTAAGACAGTGCATCTTGCGGAGATTCTCAATTTCTTCTCTGATTGTAGTTATCGTACCTTTATATTTAATGCATATTGTTTTCGGTACCGGGTGTATCACAATCAAGCAGACTCAACTGCAGACTCGTTCTCACTAGTTTATTTTCATTATTTTAAAATTTACAGGACAGATAAAATTATCATTAATCTTTGATGTTAGGGCTAGGGCTAGTATTTTCTTAGTTAAATATAAATTATTGCACTTACCTTGTTGCCAGTATTATGACGAACCGAAGGTTGTTGTTGCGTATATTTTGAATGACTAGCAGATTTTTGAACTGCAGAATTCATTAAACTCCGACTTCCTCCCTGCTGACGCGAAGAGGAACTCTCACGTGATCCTTGCGATGAGCCAGTTCGCGAGTTAATACCTTAAATTTTTTTTAAAATTAATTTCAGTACTAACTAAACCAAAAAGAGAACAATACCTCGATCATAACGATCGCGTTCCATTGATCCCTTATTATAGGAACCCTTATTCCTGGGCCCACGATGATCATGATGATGATCCCGATCCCTGTTGTCCCTGTCGCTGCTGCTGCTGTTCTTATCGATTAACGAGGACAGAACGGCGAAAGGATTGGAAGGCGTTGAGGATGGTGCTGCAGCAGATGCCGATGATGATGATTGCCTTGTAGTCCAAATAAATTGCGTTAAACCGCCCATTTTTTTCGTTTCCAAATTTTGATCAGATAGTTTCGTCTGTGAAAATATATTTATAGTTAAAAGCATGTGTATTCTCGATTGATAACTTTTATTCACAGAAAGGCTCGAAAATAACAGACTTAAAACAAATAAATAAATAATAGCCCTTGGCGCTTGTTCCCTGTCATTAAACAGATTTTCTTTTTGTTTCTTATTGTTTCGTTGTATTCGGTTGAGTGTTCTCAGTAGTCTCTGTAAAGCTCATTCAAAAACAAACTATAGAGACAATAATAAAAACAATAAACAATAATTAAAAAGATAGTGCAGTTATTTTGCAAGCTTTCTGCTTTTAATATTAGTGAGAATTAAATAATGAAATAAATAGGAAATAACTTACCAAACCCTCTAATTTATTACTGTCAACAGCTTGAGAACGACTACCTTTGCTCGTTTGGACATGCCAAGTGTTGTCATCATTATTTCCTCCATTTGTAGCGCCCCCAGAGCCACCTCCTCCTCCACCACCACCTCCAGAATTATTTTGCTGCTGATGATGTCCTCGCTGACTGTGACTACCGCCATAATTGCTACCAGAACGTGTTTCGTTTCCATACCGCGAATTCATATTACGATCATCTCGTTTATTAGAACCTCCGACACTCTGCGAAGAACCAATGGGCGTAGTATTCCCGGAAATATTACCAAAATACTGTGCCGTTAGCTGTTCATTTTTGGCCTCTTTCTCAATTTGGCCCATTGTCTTCGGAGCTTCATTTCGCGACGTTTGCCATTTATTTTTGCGTAAATCAATGACATCTTGAAGCATGAAGCGAACTCGAGAGCTAACTTTAGCACCGTCCTTATCCGTTTTGGAGGCAATTGCTTGCATTCTGGTTATGGATTTCTCTAAGGAATAACACCGTCCTGGCTCCCGGGAATTAACAGGAGTTTGTTCAAATTTTCCGCCTACTGTGGTTAACAATTTACAAAGACATTCTAGCATATCCTCCGAATGAGGATTAAGTAACGTATCAATACAGGAATAAATAATTTTTCCTGTCAACATTGATATTTTAAAAAGTTCACCTATAAAACGCACAGTTCCACCAGATCTTCGACGAATTTTACGTTCTTCCTCCTCTAAGAATGCCTCGAGTTCCGCTTTCTCATTTTGATCGCTGCATTTTCTTATTTTATCCACAATTGGTTGTAGTTTCTTTTCCTTAGCCGTACTCTGGGAGACGTTTTGTGTAAATTCACGTTCCGTTTTATCCAATAATGCATTACGAAAGTGTGCCAAGTTGGATTTTGTTCCACTTTCCATGCGTTCATCGCGGGCTTTGACTTCGGCTATAAGACGATGGCAGAGTCGAGCGTAGGAAACCGAAAAATTTGGTTCATCGATGGCTTTTTCAAAGACGAGCACTATAACTTCGTCCATTTTATCGGGTGTATCAATTTTTAATTTGATTATTTCCTCAACTAACGTATCAAATCTCTCGGGTGTTAATTTATTTAATATACCCCGAACGCGTCTTACCAATTCATCTTTCTCTTGGGTGGCCTTCAAATTACTATCATTGTCTGTTGTTGATGATTTATTCAAAAGTCTCGGTCTCCAGGCATTTTCATTCTCATTTAATTTAACATCTTGATTTAATGAGAGATTAACATGAATCATCATGCCTTTCATGCTACTGTTACGGCCACCAGAACTCTGACTTTGACCTTGAACCCCCGACATCGATAACTGTTTTCCCATATAATTCCCTGCAGATGATTCCCGATTTCCGATCATACCAACCATTGATTGTACTCGCTTATTATTATTATTATTTCGGATAAATGATGGCATTAGATTGGGTTGCGGAAGTATAGAGACATTTTTTACCTCGGGTTGTATGCGCGAGGCTTTGGCTTCGCGTAATTGCATTAATTGTTCGCGATTGTATTGTTTTTTTCCATCCGGATTACTTGGTGACCATTGGCCTTCATTGTAGTTAATAAAGTATGATGAAATCTTTTCTTTCTCGAAAGAATCGGGCTTAATATCGAGCGCTGAATCTTTCTCGAGGAAATCAATCTTTGTTGGAAGAGTGTCTACAGGCACTTCTTCTTCTTCGGCTTTTACTGAATCTTCTGATGATTCTAAAGCTTGTGGTTTCTCCTCTAAAAGAGGAACAACTTCCTTTAAAGCCATCGATGATAATAATGATTGATCAGTTTCATCTGATTGCTCTTCTTCACTTGGATTCTTACCTAAACTATTCTTTTCTTCTGTTATATCCACGGAAATTGTTGGTTCAGAGGGCTGAGTGTTATCTTCTAAAACTTTAGGCGTTACTTCTTCTTCAGAAATCTTTTTGAATTCAAACTCTTGACTATTCTTTGCTAACAATTCTTCTGTTGAAAAGTTATTTTCTTCTGAAGAAATCTCACCAGTTCTTGTTTCTAGAGTTACTACAGGTTCCTCTAGCGATGCTACAGATGACACAACATTCTCTGCTGTCTGAGTATGCAATACCGATGTCGATACCGATGGTTTCTGTTCGAGTGGGATAAACTTAAGATTTATCTGATCTTGCTTTATTGGTTGCTCCTTGGTCTTTGCTCCAGCAACATCCGTTTCAACTTAAAATAAAAATATAATAATATTTATAAGAGCAAATTATTATTTTTTTTTTTTAATTATATTCTTTAACTTATTATTAAAATGCATAAATTTCATATTTTACTCCTTAATATTATCAAAAAACGTTAAATACAATTAATATATCACATGTTACATATTACATTTTATACTACACTTCTGTATTATTTTTACGTTTACTGATAATAAATCACATTAAAAAAATTACTACAGCTTAATAAGCTACTAAAATTGTTAATAATACAACAATTATACCGCTTGCTTATAAATATGTTTATGTATCTGTACGTATTTCTCATCATTATAATACATAGTCGCTAAATATAGATATACACATATTTATCTACATATAAAATAATGAGTCATTCATAACACACGAACTCATCGATCCACTGAACTTAACTGTAAACTAAATAACAGAATAAGGAGAAGCTGGTCCGGCCAAATTGCACTAGGTAGTGCTATCTGCGGATATACTATGTTTATATGTTTATACTTAGCATTTCATGAATTCTTGAAGGCGTAAAATCGAAATTACACATTCATGCATTGATATTAACAGGGATGTCAGACTATTTGTAGTCAGCTGTTTATTATTAATTTACTAATAGTAGACAAAAAAGATGGAAAAGGTTCAACGACATGCCTTGACTGAAAAATAATGATTCTAGGCGTATTGGGCATAATAGCAGCTTACTAAATCTTTAGCCTAGAAAAACAAATGGTTTAATTAATTTGTAGTGTTGTTTAACTAATCCCACTAACTAAACCTGAGTAATACTGCTGAATTTAATCTATGTCCGAGTATTTTCAAATTAAAAGCTTAATTATGAATTTTTCATGGACATGACTGATAAATTTATTATAATAATTCATTTTAAAAGCAACATAGTAGGACGAATACATTTTTCGAAATTAGAATTTCATCCAAACAAAATATTTTAAATATTTTATGTCTTAATAAACACCCTAAATGTATACTACATATATTCCTATATATATCGCGTTGCGTACAATTTCTGTGCAGAACAGGCGAATCAGTCCAGTTAAATTATTATTTGGGGGCTCTATATTACAATATTTTTAGCTATATTTTTATACCCGGTACCCATAGGGTACAAGGGTATTATAACTTAGTCCCAACCGAGAATGTATGTAACAAGCAGAAGGAGGCATCTCCGACCTTATAAGGTATATATTTTCGATCAGCGTAACCAACCGAGTCGATTTAGCCATGTCCGTCTGCCCGTCCAAGTGAAACAACAGATTTTACAGACTATATAAGCTATAGCTAACAAATTTGCTGACCTGTTGGACGCAGATCAAGTTTGTTATAAAATTTGGACACGCCCACTTCCACCTCCGAAAGCCATGAGAAACGTATAACTAAGTTATAGTCGTGATTTTCGGTTTAAAGTAAATGGATATGAAATAAATACATTTGTCCTCAAAAAATTTGAGTGAAATCGAATGATAAATATAGGAGACATTCAGAAAAACAGTTTCTTTGTATGCTGACAGCACCAATTTGACACCGATTTGCGTTTTGACCTAAGCTTGCAATTCCGATTTTTAGTTCTCTGGTTTTCGCAAACTTTGTCATCGTTTTGTTATAAGAATATTTAATAGTTTTTACTGTTCAAACATCTGACTTGGATGTTTTCAGAAGCAAACAGAATGAATGTTCTTTCATTTTTTCAATTGTTGTTTTAAAACCAAATGAAGGCAGAAATTGTTTATTTATTGGTCCAAAAGCCAACCATTTAAACAGTGAAATTAAACAGGATTATTTATTGAAAACTTATTTTACGCTTCCTTAATAATAATATTGTTCACCATTTCATTTTGTAAGTATTTCGACCAGATTGTTTCTTTCGTCCAAAAGTATGGCAACCATGGCAACCAAATCGCAAGTTGTTGTTGCCAACGGCAAATATTTTAATAACCCAATTCGAAGTGGAGTCAGAAAAAAAATTTGTATGAAAAAAAAATGCGAACTAGATAGATCTACTGATGGTGTGGAATAATCGTCAATAGACCAATGAGTAAACTATTTGATGTAGAAAAAGGCATTTACTTTTCATTTCGCAAAGAAAAACTTGCCGGTTTTTCAATTCGCAAGAAGTTTGCGATTTGCGGAAACCGGAGAACCGATTTCCGTTTTTGAAAAGAAAATCGCAAGAAATTTGCGAAAGTGAAAACCGGAACCCGCCTGACTATATTTAACTCCCAAAAATACAATGTTGGCAATGAAATGTTATGGTGCGGACACGAGATCTATGTATATAGACTTAGACATTTTTGAAGTTTACATCAAATCAAATGTGGACTCTATAGAGAATATATTGATATAAGTAATCCGCACAGCTATAAACAAGTATACAATATAAGAGTTTCTTATACAAAACTAACTTAAAAAAATATTTTAATTAATTAAATTCTTTAATAATAACGTGTACTTACTTGTAGATGAAGATGCAGAAGTAGAATCAGAGACATTTTTAGGAGGCACTATGGGTATTCTAAAAAAAAAAATGGTTATAAACAGAATGCTCGGTGCAAAAAATAAAAATTCACCACGGGTGGTACAGAAATCGCTTTCTCGCCAATTTCGCAGCGATATGACTAAATACACCAATACACACATAGTTAAGATTTTATAAAACTTAATTTACCATAAAGGTGGATTAATTTATGATTAAGCCTCATCGCAATAAGTAAACATTATATATGTTAAAATAATAAAACAATTAAGACTACTGTCGAGAGAGCTCCGGAGAGACACCCGTGTACCAACAATTTTATTTAATAAGAGGAAGAATTCAGAACCATAATGCTTTTCACACACAGTATGACAATTGCCACAAACGCTACAGCTCTGGCAGTACTCTGCCTGTGGAAATTCGAGATGGGTTGAATTCCCGCAAAGTTCAAAATAATTAATTAGTATTACTGCTGCTCTGCATTGATATAGACGATATATATATCTTCAATTTATTATTTAATTAAAATTATAATATTGTAAAACGAATTACTAAGAATAATAGTAAAAAAAAAAAAAAAAAAAAAAAAAAAAAAAAAAAATATATACAGGAACATAAAAAAAATGCAAGCTACGATGCATGCATTAGCAGCGTTTTAGAGCCTGCCTTAAAATTCCAACCTTTCTAATATCGAACATGTTTATATGATTATCCGATATTATTATTATTTTTTTTTTTTTTTTTTAATTTTTTTTTTTTTTTTTTTNTTTTTTTAGATTTTCAAAAAACGTCAGCATAGAACTTTTTAATTTATATCCGAAGTAATAATAAAACAAAAGTCCATATTTCAGGAAAATTGGGAGATTGCTAAGTAAACAATTTTAAAAGAGTGTTCATCGGGAATACTGCCGCATAAGCCGCCTTGACACGTTGATGATCTAAAAGAAGCGAGCTTTTGTTTAAACTAGGACTGAAGATTATGTTCGATTTGGTTTGAATCGGTTGACGAAGAATAAGTGATTTTGAGCAAAAATATCGGCGAATGTCTGATCATTATTTGCTGTCGTATTTTCAAATAAGAGCGAGGAAGGATGAATAATAGTTTTGTGTTAACGAAATTATTAGAAATACAGTACTGTGAGTCCTGCAAGAACTGAACCCTGCAGTGAGTGAAACATTTTTTATAAAACTGCGCATTAAGCATGATGAAATTAGACCTAGCCATTAAAAGCGAAAAAGACACCTTTGTGAGGCGAGTCAACTCTTTACATCAATACATTACATTACATTCAACTCGTCACATTGAAAGTAGGATGATTTGGACCCCCAGGCTGCGTCAGTGGTAACCAAACGAACTCTTGTTGGATCAGAGAAAATGCAGAGATCAAGCAAGTGGTCTAAGGAATTTCGTACATGGTTAATTTGAGACAGCGAAGTGTCAAGTGTTAAAATAGTATTTAAGGATTCATTTGTGAATCAAATAGCTCCAGGAATGTTAAAATCACCTAACTCTACTGAATGGTCTCTCTCCGAAAGTATATTGGAAACGGACTGAATAGCGAAAAGGTGTTTCCAATAAATAGGAACTTCTCAAAATAGGGAATCTAGGAACTTGTAATAAAAGTGAAACTAGAAAGTTAATAATTAAGACGTGAGGTTCTCTAATCTCCAATATCTATGAGGACACCGCCCGCTCGCCTAGAAGGCCGATCAAGCCTGTATGTTGTGAACATATCTGGGAAAATTAGAGCTAACGATCACCGGCTTGAACCAAATTTTTATAAACACAACCAATACATCGTCAATACGTGTCCGGCCGTCTACAATGAAAATACAAGAAGATATTCTTATGATTTCAAATCACAGAACATATCATATCATGAATATACTAACAAACAAATAACTAAAATTCTGTATAATTTGCTTAGTTGCCTAAAGTACTTTAAACGCAACTTCGAGGCAGCTATCTTAAAAATGCACCTATCTGAAATATTTTCCCACAAAAAGAGTTATATTATCGTACTTCACCTAATTTTAAACAAATAAATGTAATTCTTTCAGTATAGACTATTTTAACGTTATTCTTAAAAAAAAAAAAAAAAATTTTTATTTAATTTCTTATTATAATGATGATAATAATGCGAATAAGTTAATTAAGGAATAAAGATAATTTTTACGAGAAGAACGCCTTGTAGATTGTCAAGAAGTGTAGCCCCAGGAAGATATAATCTTCGAAGAAAAAAAAATATTTGAGATCTTTTCGTTCCCATTGGTACGTAGTTTGGGAGCATTGTGTGTTAGCTGTAGAATATTTGCAGACATTTTTATAAAAACAGTGGCTATTTTAAAATGACTCCATCTGGATTGGAAATTTTTAGAGCACAAATTTAATAAAAAATTCAAGGTAATATAATCGGTAATAGAATATAATATATAATATATAATAATGTAGAATATGAAATAAATATTACTAATATAAATAATATAATAATATAATAATATAATATAAATAAATAAAGTTAAAATTAGTCGTTAACTTACTTTTTGCTTCTAACTTTTTGAGGCGTTGGCAATATTTCAACTGAAGGGGCATCTGACATGGCGGATACGATTGGAGTTTGACCTACAACATCTGAGCGTTGTATTGTTATTGGTTCTAAAATAGAAATAAATATATAAAGTAAAACAAATATTTAAATAATAAGGAATTATACAAATATGTATAAACCTTACCCATTGTGACATTGTAAGGCGACGCATTTGTTCGCGTATCATTGGATCCCAGTGAAGGTAAATTGCTTAAATTATGTTGATGTATTCCAACACTGCCATCTTGCTGAGAAATTCGAATTGGAGGTGCTTCAGTAATAACTGCCGTCGCCGTCGTAGCTGCTGTCTGCTGCTCATTAGAGAAGTCATTCTCTGTGTTTGAATTCGACTTCAAAATGTACAAGATATAGAAGAGAATACATAAAAGATATAAAAAAGTGTACCATTTGAAATGATTTATGATTATGATCTCATAAGGCCTTGAGCCAGAGCTTGTAAAAATAACCGTCGATCACTTTGTAAAAAGCATTAGAATAGCGCTCAACTGAGAGCAACTAAGTCAACTGTTATTCAAGATCACCGCTTTAATTAAACAAGGTTTTAAATTTTACCTTATCAAGATCTTCTAATATATTCTTTTTTGTTGCTGGATCAATTATAGGCAAGCGATGCTGATGTCGCCTTCGGCTCGATTGCTGCACCTGCACTTGGACTTGGACAGATTGCGGTTGGACGACACTCTGCGGCATGACACCAACACCGACCATGGGAGCTACTCCCACACCAACCTGACCCATGTTTCCACCAGGGCCCTGCACTGTACTTGGTAGTAATTGTATTTGGGATGATGGAGTGCCTCCTGGACCACCTCCAGGATTACCGGCAGATTGCTGCTGTTGTTGCTGAACCTGCACCGCCTGCAATGTATTGTTATTTGAATTTACGGAAACGGCAGTACTGCGCGGATGTGTATGTTGCGGCGGCGGCGGTTGCTGTTGGAGAGTTGGCACATATTGGTATTGATAATAGGGCATGGGTGTCGGTGCATATTGAAGATGCGATGTGGGAAACGTTTGCTGACGCGGATTATATTGTGTGTATGGCTGGAGCACCATATTCTGATGAAGTGCAGCCTGTGAATACATCTGTTGGACATGGACGTGACGCGTAGCACCTCCGCTGACACCACCACCACGTGGAGCATTCACCGATGACGATGGTTGTTGTTGCTGACCGCGAAATATTCCTCCGCCGCCAGTCTGCGGATTTGCACGGTTGTTGGCCGAACTGTTGTTTCCCGTTGAAACGTACTATAAATTATATATAATATTAATAATTATAATTTAAAAAAGAATCTTAAAAATCAAGAAAGAAGATCATAATTTATTATAATATATATAATTTTATTTATTGACAAATATGTGTAACCATGCTGTAATTTTTAATATATAAAACTAAAAACCTTCTTTTTAAAAGCGAGGTGAGCCAAAGTTTATAAGAGCGCATATCGAAAAAAAAAATTACTCAGAAAATACGAATGTTTTAAACGATTTTAAAAGAACATTTCAAATTTGATAAAACTACTTGTAAAAGCTTGAAAAAAAAAAAAAAATTTCTTTTTTTTAATTCTGTTTTCTGATATATTGAAACTTACCATATTTTGTGCTGAATGGGGCTGCATGACTTTATTTATATCTGATTGTGTCTATATAGTTGTTAAAGTGTGTTGCATTACGTATTATAATCCTAAAGATTTTAGACTTTTAAGAGAAATCACCAGAAACGGTCAACTTGGCCGTATCATTGATTTCTAAGGGTAAATTGTAAACCCACTAAAAATTAGTCGTCACACAACCATCGGATTCTACAATAAATAGAGTTTTGATATAATTAGCTGCATTTTATCAATTGCAATATTTTACCTGTAAAAAGATTGGGTTTTTCACTGGCAAAAATATATCTGAAATTTAAGCCGAAAAAAAAATATATATACACTTCTTATAAAAAAAATTATTAATATTTTTTATTTGTTTGAGTTTTGACGTGAATAAAAGTAAGTTTTTGACCCAATTAACTTGCAATTCTTCAAATCATTTATTTAATACATTTATTAAAAAATATTTTGAATAATATTTTATAAAATGTTAAGAAGATTATAAATTATATATGCACTTTTTTGTCAATAAATTGCGATCATCACTGCCAGAAATAGAAGATAATAATTTATTAACTGCATACATTATTTTACAACATTTTATTAGGCTTAAAAACTTACATAAATGTACGTTTTTGATATTTAAAACCAATCACAACGTATATGTACATATGTAGGTCTTACATATTTTTGCCGACGTAGCTGTTGTGGCAATATTGTATGAGAAACTCTCACAAAAGCATACAAATAATTAGAAATAAAAATTTTTATTTATTTATCGCATACTAAAAACCAAATAATTTATTAGGTATGTCTTATACGGACAAACTCTCTTCTATCTCTTTTTACGAACAATATTTCATCATGTAATAATATTTCGTTGGCTTATTTTTTCGTCTCTTCCGATTCAATTTTTACCTGAAGCATGTGTCTCTTCCTTCCTTAACGATTTCAAGTATTTACAAAAAAAAGTACAACTAGGAAACAGTTTCAACTTTCAGTGTGTATTTTGGGTACAGCAGCAATGCAATATCCCCAAGCAATTCTAGTTATACTTTTTACAAATCAAAAACTATTTTCTTTTTTTTTTTGTTAATTTCCACATGCAATGTGTTCTGTTCAATAGGCGCAGAGTTGCAATGAATTACTCTATCGATATATCGATAGAAGTTATACTTCGATAGTGGAAACTTTAACGATAGTCACAGTTTCGGCGTGTGGTAATAAAGAAGTTTTCATAATATTGCAAAAATTATACATTTATATTATTTTTGTAACCTGAAACATCTGGACATTACATTTAAAAAAAAACATTATTTTATAAAATATTATTATTATTATTACATTATAAAATATTATTTTATTATTAAAATAAATATAAAATATATTATTATTACATTATAAAATAAATTTAACATGATTAAATATTTCTTAAGTGGTTTGAGACCTTATTTATTAAGCCAGACAACATTTTATTTATATCTTGTGATTTGAGATAAATGTAAAATCTATGTATAATAAATTACATATGTAAATAATACAAAAAAATGAAATATTATATTATTGTGAATACTGTACACTGAAACATACTGTTCATTATTTTTTATTACGGGTTACACAATTTAAAATTTGATAATATTACATGTGTATATGTACATAGTTTTCTTCATTTATTAGATTAGCTTTAGTGCAATGTTTTTACGTAGCAAATGTTGTATGTTTAAAATTCATTACAGTGATTTATGATTTACGTCTTATTCTAGTTTTTTCACCACGTTTTACAAAGCGTAAAGAGTAGCGAAACTTCTTAGTACTTTCTCTCTTACCTATTATCGTGCTTTTTCTCTTGTGCACAAAAACTTTTCTGAGAGATGGACTCCAATGGAAAGATTGTTGTTGTAGGCGGCTGCTGGATGCCTGCTTATTGTTGTTCTTTTGCTTGGCCACCGCTGCTGCTGGTTGGTTGTTGTTGTGCTGCTTGGTGTTGTTGTGCTGCTGCGTCGTGCAAGAACTGATTTCTCGTTGTGTGCTTATCATGTCATGGTTTAAATCAGTCAACCTACTGGTAATGCAAAGAAAAGACGTACATATTCGCGTTTCGCAAAAAAAAAAAACAACTATATATATATATATAAGCGTAAGATTTTAAGAACAATTAAATTGAATACGGTTTATTCCGATGTAAGTTGTGTAAGTATAAAGTAAAATAAATAATAAAAAGGTATTTTCGGGCAAAAAAGTGATGAAAGTAACGAAAATACAGTTTTGCTTATTTTTAATTCCTTTTTGGTTGGTTAGTGTAAATGTTAACCCAATCTTATATGGTTTTAAAATTGTAAGTCAGTGTCTATATACATATGTACATATAACAATAATCATATTAACGAATGTACATATCCTGCATCCTCAGTACGCCTTTTTTTCTTTTGGGCTTTTTGCTTTCGGCTAACACCGCGCTCTTCTCTCCCACACAGCATCCATCGCCATCATCAATTGTACCATTCTTGTTGGTACTTCTTGGTTAAGTTCTTCTGGAAACCTAAAAGCTTTTTCTGGGTCGCCTTTACATATACAAGCATCAGTATTTTTGTAAGGTCCTCCACCCTTACCACAACCACGGGGTGGGAACCCCAGTGGAATCCATTCCGGCTTTTAATCTCAGACACAAACCAAAGAGACACAAGCCTAACGAAACTCAATAATTGTTCAGAGCAGATGTTTAATACTACTACCTACTTTCAGAGGTTCTGAAATATAGAAATTACATACATATGTATTTATGTATATAAAAAGTAATTCCATATACAAACAAATTTTACTTTTCCATTTGTTACGACATAGTAATGTGTGAATATGTTATTATGCACATGTGTACATATGTATATAAAAAGTTAAAATGTTCCAAAATAGCGTATGGCTTTGGCAAGGGCGGATTTTTAAAAACTTTGTGAAATTGATAATTGATAACTAATACGATCAAGTTTGATCATGAGCATTTCGTAAGAAGACGACTACTACAAATAATAATGTTTAAATTTCCTGGAGTGGCCAGTGATAGTCACTTAAAATTTATTTAACCCAAACAAAAACTACCCTACACATGTAACAACGCCTTGGCGTTTAGATCCTTGATCTAAAGGACTAAGGTCCGACAATCACAATATAAGCCATAACGCACTATTGCCTCGAACTTTTCAGATTAAACACTGCAGTGCAGGATCATTTTGGATTAACAGCCTCATACCACTATTTTGTTTTGTACTGAAACAAGCAAAATAAAGATAATAAGATGTTCCCTATACGGCTAAACGACTAATTACCATTGTCTGCCCTCACAGTTAAAGTTCCTGATAGGTATCTGACCAGAAAAAGTGAATACCAAAAGATAAGTTTAAAGCAATTCTGTTTCAGCCCTTCTGTAAATTTATCTAAAGCTCTGTTAAGCAAAAATTTATGCTGTTAAGTACCGACTTGTGCTGTAAAGCACGCCCCACGGGGGAGATGCCTTCTCTTCTTCTGATGTTGGCTATCTGAAATCAGCTGTAATTTTGCCGAACCGGAAAAGATTTGATTTGAAGAATGTGGGTCCCTGTCTATGTTATCTCTCACATTGAGCCGACCGAATCGCTAATATTCATAGCCGGGACTTTATTTGCCTGCGAAATTTTGAAAATGAGGGCAGAAACCGGCCCTTAATAATTAAATTTATCAGCTGGAAACAGCTGTCTGGCTTTGACTTTGGTATGAGTTTATATTGTCTCACATACTACATACTTTTTTGCATTTATTTATTTTCATAAATATACCCAATTATGAAAATAATAAAACTAAATTATTCTACTCTTTTTCTATTTTTTTATTTAGGCATTGTTTTTAAATAGTTCTAACAATGAATGAATCGATGAACTCATTAAAAATGTGTTTGTTATGATTAAACTAAATAAAAATAAATCGAAGGAAGAGTGTAAATCCATCTGTAAAAATGCGACTGACAAAAGAAATCCAAATAATGATTGTAGTCCTGTTGGACTTGACCTTCAGCATATCAGTGTCGGTGCAAAAGGGTTCAAGTACTAACGGTCAGGAGACGGTCTCTGTGTCCCTGCCCGGCGATATAGTTCTTGGCGGCCTATTTCCCGTTCATGAAAAAGGCGATGGAGCTCCATGTGGGCCTAAAGTATATAATCGTGGAGTTCAACGTTTGGAAGCGATGCTATATGCAATTGATCGAGTCAACAATGACTCCAATATACTTCCTGGAATAACGATAGGCGTTCATATACTGGATACCTGCTCGAGAGATACGTATGCTCTTAATCAATCCCTTCAATTTGTACGGGCTTCCCTCAACAACTTGGATACGTCCGTGTTCGAGTGTTCGGATGCTTCAAGTCCGCAACTGAGAAAGAACGCCTCATCGGGTCCAGTTTTTGGAGTTATCGGTGGATCTTATAGTTCGGTATCCTTGCAAGTGGCCAACTTGTTGCGTTTATTTCATATTCCGCAAATATCACCGGCCTCCACAGCTAAAACTTTATCAGATAAATCACGTTTTGATCTGTTTGCCAGAACAGTGCCTCCAGACACCTTTCAATCGGTAGCTTTAGTAGATATAATCAAAAATTTTAACTGGTCTTATGTCTCTACGATACATTCAGAGGGATCTTATGGTAAGTTTAAACTTTGATCTCTTCGTTTTTTTGTACCCTTGCAGTCCGTAATTTTGGGTTGCAACGCAGTGAAAAAGAAATTTCCGACCTTAAAAGTATATATTTTTTTTTGATCACTTAGCTATGTTTGTCTGTTTCTACGAAACTAGTCTCTCATTTGTATGAATGAAAACTATACAAGATCATGATTTTACTTTGATCAAAATAAGAATGCTTTATTTTATAACTTTTAAAGCAGCTGTTGGGTTAAATTGTTAAATTGCAAACTGCAAGGGTATATAAACTTCGCACTCTCGAAGTTAGATTGCTTTTTAGTTGGTTTGATTGATTCAATTGATTCGATTGAGTTTTCTCAGTTAAGCTATTCTTGGTTACCCTTTTTCTATGATAACCTTATAGGCAGCGCGGTTCAATTACGCGCTCGCACATTGACAATTATAACATACTCAACAAACGTTCTTACATTTTCTACTTTTTTAGGTGAATATGGAATTGAAGCCTTTCACAAGGAAGCTAACGAGCGTCATGTCTGCATTGCGGCCGCGGAGAAGGTTCCAAGTGCGGCGGACGATAAAGTTTTTGATTCGATTATAAGTAAACTTCAAAAGAAGCCCAATGCTCGAGGTGTTGTGTTATTTACAAGGGCAGAAGATGCTCGACGTATTTTGCTCGCGGCAAAGCGTGCTAATTTATCGCAACCCTTTCATTGGATCGCTAGCGACGGTTGGGGAAAGCAACAGAAATTATTAGAAGGATTGGAGGATATTGCTGAGGGTGCTATCACCGTAGAGCTACAATCGGAAATAATTGAAGATTTCGATCGTTATATGATGCAACTGACGCCGCAGACGAATCAACGAAATCCTTGGTTTGCTGAATATTGGGAGGATACGTTTAATTGTGTTTTAGAACCTGAATCAGGATGGAGTCTCAATATTTCTGCTGGCACCAAGCTTACAGCGAAATCAAAAACCATATGCGACGATCATTTACGGTTATCGGAGAAAGTCGGGTAAATTTTTTATATTTTCCATATCATTTTAGTTTAGTTGTAAGGTAATAACTCATTTGAAGTCCTATTTATTCACTATTCTACATATATATGTATATGTATTACGCTTGAAATTAATTTAGGTACGAACAAGAATCGAAGACTCAATTTGTTGTGGATGCTGTATACGCATTTGCCTATGCACTTGATAATTTACATAATGATCGATGTAGTATCCAAAGTGATCAAACGACGGAACAACGAAAGCATCAACAACACAGCGAGTCAGTATGGTACCGACCAATATCAACAAATAGCAAGTCGCAAGCATGTCCTGACATGGCTAATTACGATGGCAAGGACTTTTACAATAATTATCTATTGAACGTGTCATTTATAGGTATTACTTATACCATTTTAAATTAGATATTTTTATTAACTTACCTTTTTAAAGATCTTGCTGGCAGTGAGGTTAAATTTGATCAACAAGGCGATGGATTGGCTAGGTATGATATTTTAAATTATCAACGCCTGGAAAACTCGTCGGGATATCAATATAAGGTACTATATATTCATGAAGAAGTTAAATTAATTAAGTTTTCTCTGATTATTCCATAATTTATTAATTATTTGAAAAGCTACAGGCATTTGAGAAGAATAATATAATAATAAATTGATTTCCTGAATCCGACTGAGAGGTCCGTTTTATCGTTTATGAAATTTCGATGTCCGAGGAAGAATCTTCGAACCAATAGAGAATACATATTTCTGATCAGCTTGACGAGACGAGTCGATTTAGCCATGTCCCTTCGTCCGTACGAAAAAACAGATTTCAGAAACTATAAGATCTGGGAGCTACCATATTTGGTGACAACATTCTTATCGTGTGGACGCAGTTTATTTCAAAATTTTGGCCACGACCACTACGGCCAATGAACCGTGGTTAGATACGAAATGAAAATTTGATGTATGTTGTATTCTTTATGTCTACGTTATTTTAGAACTAATCTTTTGGCAGAGTCTTGGAGTCAATACCCATTTAGGTTTGGCGTGCACTAAAAAAGAAATTTTCTTTTAACTAGATGCACAAAGCAAAGGGAACCGGGTATCTCACAGTCGAGCACACTCGACTGTAGCTTTTTTACTTGCTTCAATATATTACCTAGAAATGTAGCAATTTTCAAGAAGTTGTGAAATTGGGTAGGGCCTTCTTGAAGTTTTTGGACTCTTGTTATTAAGAATGCTCATTTTTATTTAATAATTATTTTGGATTAGAATAGCCGCGATTCTGATCATTTTGGAAGCAGGATGTCGTCTAAAATTCAGACGAATTTTTTAAGAAAAATTTACGCTTGTAAATATGTGATTATAACTTCCTGGTTAAACAGATTCCAAATCTCCAAAAGCAAGAGTCTATTTGGTAATACGAACGAAAGCGCTGCACGTATTAGGCACACTTTGGACCTACATTTTTTAAATAGAAATTCTCTATAAATACGTAGTTTATTTAAATGACTGAGACCTCTGCCATCTTTGACTGTTCCTCGATTCTATCCGTGAGAAGGTTCATTCGAGCTTTCTCCCGCTGAAGAATCGCTTTTTCAGAGGTATAGAAGGCCTCGGGTATAGTGAAAAAGTAAGCAAGAAGTATATTTAATATAATATAATTAAAAATGTTTTATGTGACTTATGTTATTACGTTATTACTAGTGCGGTCAATCGGGTGATCAATATTCTTTTTACACTTTTTCTATTTCCTTATAGTTTAAATTGTGTTACCTTCGTTTTACTAATTTATTTTAATTTCTTTTTATTTTATGAAAATTAAGGGGTATAAATACCAATCAACAAAAGTGTTATAGATGAACATCAACATTCGATAAACTTGCAAGTTGCATCATCTGACACATTCGCAGCAGTTAATATGCTTACGGTCTTCATTAATTTTTGTTTATCTTTACCAGAAGTATCAATAGGTATAGCTAAATATATATGTATGTATAAACATTAGCCAAAAACTGGAATCTTTTTAGGTTATTGGGAAATGGTTTAATGGATTGCAGCTAAATTCGGAAACAGTTGTGTGGAATAAGGAAGCTGAACTACCAACATCTGCCTGTTCACTGCCATGTGAGGTTGGAATGATAAAAAAGCAACAGGTAATATAATAATAAATTTAATTGAATAATTATTCTATATATAATTCTAATTAGGGTGATACTTGCTGCTGGATATGCGACAGTTGCGAACCATACGAATATGTTTTTGATGAATTTACGTGCAAAGACTGTGGTCCCGGACTATGGCCCTATGCTGACAAACTATCATGCTTTTCTCTCGATATTCAATATATGCGATGGAATTCGCTTTTTGCAATTATTCCAATGGCTATTGCTATCTTTGGTATTGTCGTGACAATAATAGTTATAGTTTTATTTGCAAAAAACCATGATACTCCATTGGTAAGGGCATCGGGTCGAGAGCTTAGCTATACTCTTCTATTTGGTATACTCGTTTGTTACTGCAATACATTTGCGTTGATAGCAAAACCCACAATTGGCTCTTGTGTGCTACAGAGATTTGGTATTGGCGTTGGGTTTTCTATTATTTATAGTGCATTACTCACGAAAACCAATCGAATTTCACGAATATTTCATTCGGCTTCCAAATCAGCACAGCGTCTTAAATATATTAGTCCCCAGTCGCAGGTTATAATAACATCATCACTCATCGGTAAGATACATATATATGCGGTGCCACAGAAATTGATCTTTTGATTTAGATTTTGGTTAAGTGTTTTTAGTTTAGCGATATTTTTGTTACGTTTTTTCAATAACAATTTATAGAGATAGCGGCTGATGACAGATAAGTAAAATGTTCTTTAACTTAAGTTTTGTTTGTATTTTGGAAACTTAATATATAAATGCTAAAATGCCTTAATAAAATATAGACCCCGACATCAATTTCTGTGGTTAACCTTTCATTATATATTTTGGTTATCAAATAAATACAACATTTTCGTATTCCACAGCAATACAAATATTAATCACAATGATTTGGATGGTTGTTGAGCCACCTGGAACGCGTTTCTATTATCCGGACCGCACAGAGGTGATACTCAAATGCAAAATACAGGACATGTCCTTCCTATTTTCGCAGCTTTACAATATGATTCTAATTACAATTTGCACTGTATATGCGATTAAAACTAGAAAAATACCCGAAAATTTTAATGAATCGAAATTTATTGGATTTACCATGTACACGACTTGCATAATCTGGCTAGCTTTTGTGCCCATATACTTTGGCACTGGTAATTCCTATGAGGTATGTATCTATGCTTGATTCCAAAACTATCATGTAACAAAAAACTTTTAGGTTGAGACGGAAATGGAAGAGTTTATCAAAAAAAAAAAAAATTAATAAAAAACAGAAATACATTTTTAAGAATATTATAAATTTCTGATTTTACTAATAATGAATTGCATTTTCAGATACAAATTACCACATTGTGCATTTCAATAAGTCTTAGTGCTTCAGTAGCCCTTGTTTGCTTATATTCACCGAAAGTATACATTCTCGTATTTCATCCGGACAAAAATGTACGTAAGTTGACAATGAATAGCACTGTTTATAGGCGATCAGCGGCAGCTGGAACCGGAGTCGGAGGAGGTCAGCCGAATAGCTCCGGATATAGTCGGACGCAGGTTGGAGCTAGCTGCACTTTGCCTGCTCAAGGTGGAGCCGTCGGTGGTACTATTACCTCTTCAAGTGTTCAACCTACACAACAAAATAGCCCTAAAAACAATGAAGAAGTCGCAAATCCAATAGCCGAGTTTAGTAATGGAGAGTATGTGGTTGAAGATGAATTCGAATGTGTAGGGTCAATCTGTAGTAAGACTTAAAAATCGCAAATAACAAATATTCAAAAGCAAAACGACACACTTAGAACAAATAGTTTATTCTCTTATGGAACAGGAGAAGTGCTTCGCAAGGAGTATGCTTGGAATATCATAAATCATTTCAGTTACTGAAGATTGGTGAGTTAAGAATAACAATTAACAAGAAATGCTGCAGAGCAGCGCCTGTCCGCTGACTGTCTTTCTTTTTTATGTACTCTTTGATACCTGAGCCCTAAATTCAGTGACAGTTTTATTAGCTTATTCTTATATAAAATTTATTAATTTGTTTGAAAATATAAATATTATTCAAGTCGTTCGTAAATGATATTTTTTGAAATGAAAATATTATTTTAAGTTTCCCAAAGACATTCTATAAATTCTTAGCATCTAAAATAATGGTTAAAAAGCCAAATTTGCATAAAAAAAAAATTGGCACAACAGCTGCAAACATGTAATAAAGATACAAGCGAGCCTTACATTAAAAGACAAATGCGTTTTAGAGTGTCACTTTTCCTTACATTAACTTAATTTGTTTTACTTGTTTACCTAAGGAGTAATAGTCACATTAACATGAGCCAAATATATATGCTTCTGACGTGCATTGACTATACATAAAATATATATGTTCCATTTTAATTTAATTACAATTATACATGCAAAAATATAAGTTATAATAACTGAAATAAAAAAAAAAAACAAGATTTTGTTTAACCGAAATGCAAGACTATAGCTTAGATACACGTTTTTCCTGATTTGTGCAAACGATAATAGATAATAGTTGTAACATAATTGATTTGCGTTCACCAGATAAGAATGTAGTCACCAAATTTAGTAGCTCTAGCTCTTATAGTATTGTTGTATTGATGTATTGTTTCATACGGAGAAAAGTTAAAAGTTACTGATCAGTAGATTATATTTCCCTTTTACACTATGGGTACAGCGAATAAAAATGGAATAATCATTTGTATTTATTTTAATCTTGAAACTTATAACTTTTTCTATTAAAAAGCGACAATTTCGTTCAAATACATACCAAAATATATACTTTAAAAGTGTGCTGTATATTTAATAGGTTCTTACAGCTCCCAACAACTATTTGTAAGCTATTTAAACATCAACAATATCTATTAAGTGATTAAGTAATTTTTGTTTTGTATATAAGCATGTTCTTTATAAAAATAATAGGCCCACCTTAATAAAAATGTTAGAGTAAGATCAATAGATTATTCGGTAAATGATATACAGCTTATTTCCGAATCAAATCCGAGTTTGAAGATGTAAAATTATTCATTTGTTATTTTATAAAATTAATAAATTATCATACATTGCAAATGAAAAATGGTTGCCTTTAATTGCAGACAGAATAAGTTTAAGTATATAATTACTTCAATTTATTTATATGTAAACTTAATTTGAAATCCTAAGAAGATTTCTGAGTACAAATTATCTAATATTTAATTAGATTAAAAATATTTTAGATGCAAAATAAATGGAACTATAAATATAAGATAACTCTGTAAAAATAGTAAAAAATAAAAATGATTAATCTATATACATAAATTAATGGGGACTTTATTTAGTATTAATCCCTGTGCTTATAACCTTGGCGTTAACTAAATTTTTTGTTGTTTCTTTCTTTTCGGTCAATGATGAACACTAAGAAGTGAATATTCGATGTTTGAACTGGATTCTCAAAAAGTTGCATTCTTCGAAGATTTTTAAGTTATCTGAATGCAGCTTGGGCCAACTGAATTCGATCCAGGCCGTGGTACATAGAGGAAGCTCTAGACCGGTGCTGGTCTCCGGTTCAACCCACGGGGGCAACACTATTTGCTTTTGTTTTTTTTTTAATTTGAATCTTACAATTTCCATACGGTTTTTTGTGTATATCATCAGTTTCTGTTACTTGAAAACGACTCGCGGCAAATTCTATTTTCCCGCTATTAAAATTTGTGCTTTTTTGGATAAATTTGTAAAATTCTTTTTTTTTGGGCTTTCAGTGGTAGGATCGTAAAGTAATCTAATGTAATAAAAAAAAACTGCGTTAAGCACAAATATAAAAAAAATATTTGTTAAATATTTGTATATTGTTTTCATGATTTATTTACATATATATTTATTTTACAGTATGATCGATCAACTATATTCTGTGTAAATACTTTAAATAGTTTTGGGTAAATGTTTATATTAGTTATATTAGATAGAAACTAGTTTTACGCTAAAAACATTTATTTGTATAGAATTTTAACATAGGAGCTGCTTGTTTTGCTTTACCAATATTCACAAAAATTAAATAAAAAACTAAAACAAAAATCTTGTAATTTTATTGTTTAATAAAATAAATTTATTTAAATGTGCACAACAGATGAGGAAAAGAAAAAAATTATTTTCTTTTAAATTAATTTTATTATTTATGCTGCCTTTAATTAAATTTCTTTAATTGTGCACAACGGCTGAGGAATGTTGAATGCTACGTTCAAATTCTTCTAAACTAAGCGCTTGGCTTTGATTTAAATGAGGAAGCTTTCCAGCTGAGGCTTTTGCCAGGAGTTCTGGGGAAAACCATTGTGCCAATTGATTATTGGTTGGAGGTGATGGCGATGGAATCCGTTCATCTCTGTGGTAGGTATTACTCTTGATTACATTTCCAGAGTCGCCACAAATGTCATGAAAACCACCTGAAAGTTATTTGGACATTATTAAAATCATATTTTTTTGGCGACCCTTTATAAATAATATCGGTTAACTTAACACTTCCTTTTCTCAGATGCAAGAGAGCAGAAGTAAAACAATTAGTGTTTTATGTAATTTCTTTACCTGCTAATAAAGGTGTCGATGTCATTGCTAAATTCGATTGATGATGATGCTGTTGGAGAAGTTCGCCATAAATAACACGAGGCCTAAGAGATTGGCGCTGCTGCTGCTGCTGATGATGATGCATTGAGATATTTTGCTGCTGCTGCAAATTATGCTGAGGGAATCCATCCGGAAAATGTATATTTTGGTGCAAACTTTCTGCATTTAAATTTAATTCTACTGAAGATTTAAAGCGAAGCTGTTGTTGTTGCTGCTGCATTTGTTGGTGATGCTGCTGTTGGAGATGCTGTTGCAGATCAATTTTTTGGTTTAAAGAAACAACTGTAGGAATCTGTAGTTGCGGCATTGAATTGGGTCCTCCTTTTAGTATGGGGCGACCTTGGAAATACATAAAGTTTAATTTTTAGAAAAATGCCAAGATGTTTAGATACAATCCACTGTGGACGGCCGTCTACGTAGTGACGATGAGCACCGAGACTGTGCGCAAGCCGACCACTATATAGCACGCAGAATTAAAAATCAGCTTACAAATGTGCAATCGCAAAAAGCTTTATAACAATCAAAAGGTATCGCTTTTTGTAGCGAGGTGTATTGTAAACAACTATGTTTGAAAACTTATGTTTGAAAACTTTTGTTCTACCACTTTTGATTTTCCCGTAGCTTTAGCGGGAGAACTTAGCTTTTTTTTTTGATGACAATATAGCTCTAGAGATTGCTAAACTTTCGGTACGGACACAGACATATCTGGGAACATCGCTTTCCCGAAATATTAAAAAATGTACACGCTGCTTTATATTTTCTACTTCATTTTAAAGTTTACATTTTTCTGCTAAGTAACGATCACAAAACTAATTAAAAAATAATTGTTACATAGTTTGATATCCGAAATTTTTTGAGTTGAAGGTGCGATCGTCACTTTTATCTTACTTTGTTATCTATTTCCGAAACTAATACTCTGATCAATTATAAAAATAAAGAATATTCTACAAATGTTTATATAAAAGAAAAAATAAAGTATCATTTTGAAGCTTCCCAGCCGGGACTCAAATTTACAAGTTTGATATGTGAGACGGTGCAATCAAAATATATTAAGGGTTGCAACTGTATTGTATAACTTCTATGTTTATCACCTTTTTAATTTTTTGTGATTTGTGTGGGCGGTATTACGAGAGACCACCATAAAAAAAACTATCGGAATTTGGGATCTATTGTTTCGTACGTAAGACGGTCTTTTACCCTATGGGTATCGGGAATAAACTTTAATGGCCGACTAAACGGTAAGCATTTAATTTTCTCTTAATGGTAAGCGCTCGCTCAACCCAGTTGTTAAGTTGTTATTGAGAGTTACAGAGAATAGCTTAACAGAGTACAATTAAAAAAAAAACGAATACGTATTGTCTGTTCCGCAAAGGTTTTTGTATTTAAAAAAAAAAAAAATATTTAATTTAATTTAATTTTATATTATTAGTACGTACCAAATGACTTTCCATGCATCATGTGTATATTAGCTCCACCAGGATTCCATTTTAAAATTTGATTTTGATTGCTGCGAATTTGCTGGGGCTGCTGCAAGTTGGGTGAAATTTGCTGTGGATTTGGACCCAGAGCAAAATTGCCACCACCGCCCAATATCATTCGTGGTAGTTGCTGTACTGCCATAGTTGGCGGCTCTTGCTGCTTAATATGTTGTTGTTGTGGATTTAATTGATATTGCTGATTATGCTGCTGACTATGAGATGAGTTCTGTGTTTGAGATGATGTATCTTTATCGGCAGTCATTTTCCTTAGCACTGATGTTGGAGTAAAGGCCAAAGGAGTATGTGAATTGTTGAGGCCGTGACCACTACTAAGCTGCTGATTAATTCCATGATGATTGGGTGGATTTAATGGAGTTAACTCTGAAATTATATTATTATATTATATTTATATATTAATTTATTTTAAACATATATGTTTATAAATGAAATTTAGTGATAGCATACTTATTGAATTTGAGTAGGGCCAAAATATGTGAAACAACAGATCTCAGAGACTATTAGAGCCAGAGCTACCAAACTTAGGGACAACATTCTAATCTGTTGCACGCCCACTTCCGCCTTCGAAAATCATGAACAACGTATAACTAAGCTATAGTCGTGATTTTGAGTGAGTGACGAAGTGATTTGAGTGAAATAGGATGATAATCATAGGAGTTATTCAGAAGAACAGTTTCTTTGTAATCTGACAGCACCAACATGTTGCTCAACGAGTTTCTAGCATCATCTGCCTTTTTAGGGTTTCTCAACATTTTCTTCATTTATCAGCATTTCCTTCTGCCTTCCAGGCTCTCAGTGTGCCAAACCGCTCTCCCTCTGTACAAGTTATTGTTATCGGAACTATACTTTGAAAGGTGTACCCCAAAAACTAGATAAAAATAATTTAAATTTAAAATACAAACCATCATGTTGTTGGAAGCCTGAATGATGATTGACCACTAAATGTGGATTGCTTTGCACTGGTGCTGCTTGGTTCCTTTTAACATGTTGCGTATATTCCCGAATAACTGAAACAATAACTTCCTTAGAATGCGGTGGAGTATTAGGATTATGTAATTCCTTTTCCAAAAATTCCACAGAAATTTCGCCGCGGTTGAGGTCTGAAAAAGAATATAAACGTTTTTGTTTTAACATTTAGAACTTTGCTATAAACCGGGATCTTACGGTTTATCACAATGTGTTCCGTTTTTATAGCTACAATTAACCGTATATAGTAAGTACACACCGCTGTTCTACTACTATAACTAAGAACGAAAAAAAAACAAGTAAGAAAGTTTCAGTCGAGTGAGCTCGGCTTTAAGGTACCCGGTACCAAAAGCTTTGTGAGTTAAATATGAAGAAGAAAAATACAATGCCATCATTCTGTCAGCGTGTCACACGCTTGCCTCTCTGATTTATCTATTCAGAAAAAAGTAAATTTATATTATATATATTGTCAGAGAGAAGTACTATTTATTATGACAATCGTCGCAAGAGATGCAGTTATCGGATTAACTCACCCAATCGGCACAAAATCACAACTAAACTTTATATTACAATGTTCGCATAGGACTCTTATTTATATCTTTATTTATTAACCGATATTTAAGACTGTAGCTTAGTTATACGTTTTCCTGAAACATTATTGATTTGCGTGCAACAGATAAGAATTTTGTCACCAAATCTGGCTCATATACACCCCCCTATACCCTATGAGTACCGGATATACACTTTTTTGGGTCCGGTAAAATGGGTCTTGGTCAAAGACGTTTCAAAGTTAAGACCATTTAAATTGATAAAATCGCGTACTTTTAGGATTTGGGGTCGCTAAATCCAAATCCAAGGTCCGGCCAACTCTATCAGGTTCCATATAAAGGATCCCAAGGACCCCAAAAACATAAATATATGTTAGTTTTATCAAATGCTTATTAATTATTTAAAAGTTTTTTCTCACAAGGTTCTTGAAATACACTTGACCATGCCCGTGGGGGACCGCGGATTAGGATTCAGCGTGTCAAAATATTCTGTGATATGTGTGTCTCATACCAGGACACGAAATTTTTTTGTGGCTATAGAATTTTAGTCAAAAATTTAAAAGTAGATAGATGGTAAGATTACTTACTTTGCATTAGATGGTGCATTTCCATACGCCTATGTTCGAATTCGTGAACATTACTATTAGTTGTATTTATGTTTAGCAGGTGTAGATGTTGCTGTGGAACTCTGTGATCAGTTTTTCTACTTGGACTGGCAACTTCAACTGGCAAGTCAGGACTTAAGTTGTTAATTAAATGAAAAGAAGCATCATCAGACTGATTTAATGGTTGTTGCCTGACTTGAGGTTGAATTTGAGAGCCCCCCAGTTGTTGTAGTAGCTTTTTGAAAGCTTCTGTATCTCTCGCAACTGGCTTTTCCACTTGCATTATCTGAGAAAATGAAACAGGAACTGGAGTAGCCCTTTGATCTCTTTGAATTTCAGATGGACGTATATCGACTTTGGTCATTTGTGCTTCTAAATCTTTAACACTGGGAATACCTACAAAATAATATATTAATTTAAGATACATTTAAGATTTAGACAAATGTAAGATTCATTAATAATGTTATTCTTTTTTATTTGTAATAAAGTAATTAAGACCAAAACTCACCGTGTTTGTCTTGACCATGCAATGACTCTCGATAAGATGAAGCAGACTCTGTATTATTTGTGGCATCCTTACGACGAAACCATCTGCTGAAACGTGACGTACCCTTGATTTCACCTTTATCTATGCCATCATCATTAGTCTATATATAAATCAAAAACAAACAAAAAGTAAATGTGTAAAAAAACGCAACATAAGCAGTTTGCTTTCTTAATTTCTAAATTTTAATGAAAAGTTTATGAAGTACGAACTGTCGATTAAAATGAAGTCATCAAAATATTGAGAAACACCACATAGAAATTTAAAAAGAAAACAATCCAAACTTTGATAGATTTGTCATGGTGTCTTAATAATAATTAACATTTCTAGTATATTTAATTGTAATAAAAGTCACGCCATAGTTCGTGTTATTTTATAAAAATTTGTTGTTTTTATAATTTGTATGTATGTGTCATATGTACATATGATTGAATAGCTTGATTATTAATTATTCGTGAAACTTGCAAGATGCTGTATTAGAACTTTTATTTTATAAGTATTTATTTTAATATATTATTACCAATATAAATGCCCTAAATTGTTGTCAAAAGTTAAAGTTTGAGAAATTTATGAAACCTTTTTTATACGAACATTATTTAGGTACTTAAGGACAAAACCAGTAAGTTACCATAAATTCTAATGGTATAAGTTCTTTAAACTATTATTAATTTAATTCTGATAGGCTCAATTTTATGTTTTAGAAAAATTTACATAATGCACAATATCGAAGAAATGGTCAAATATTTTTCTGATGAGCTAAACTAGGGCTATACAAATTATTATTAAATAATTTTTCAATGCATATACAGGTTAAGAAACTAGAAATAGTTTTGAGCATTATAACAATTATTGGTCATTACCTAAAGTAACAAACTTACATAAAAAAATATATCAAAAATGTATTGTAATATTTGGACTAAAATGTAATGTGTTTCTATAAGTATTTCCACGTAAACTACCAGGAATCTGGATAAATTGGCTATAGCGAAGTTAATTAATTAATTAATCTTCTTTACTTTTAAATTGCAGTTTCGTATTTTTGTATATATATATTATATATATTTACCATAAGTGTATGATCCAACGGATGCATATTCAGAAAGGCATCAAAATTAAATTGAATGTCAGAATTAGACTGATTTGTATTCTGTTTTTCATCAGTATCATTTATATCTTCACCAGAAGAAGCTCCATCCACTTCTGCCATAGTTTTATCTTTATTATTTTCCGAAAATGTCATATTTTTTTTGCTATCTTCTTTATCATCATCTACATTATTATTTTCATTATTTTCTAAGTCATCAAAACCATGTAAATCTATAGTTTCCAGCTGCGATGTTGGCCCAGCACTAAACCATTCGGGTTCCTCATGTCGATCGTGATGATACGGATTTAAACGTTTTCCACGACTATTAAGAGCTTCTTTATTATTACCTCGACGATTATTGACAATGTTTTGCCTATTATCCGTAGGTCTTTTGTTGTTATCATATTGAAAACGACGGTCAATGTTCTCAGTAATGCGTCCACTTAAAGTACGATGACGATTGTTTCCATTAAGAGAAGATTCCTTCTCTCTCTCTACGGTGCTGTCTTTTGTTTTTTGACTCTTATTATATTCCCAGGAGTTCACCAATAAACGACCGCTACCTATACGCTGCCTTTCAAGACGACTTGATGAAAATGTTGGAGATGAGCATTGTGGATCTTCTGGATCCAATTGAGCATAATGTAAGCGTCTCTCTCTTTCTGGATTTTCCAAATCTCCACCACTGATTTTCCAATTTTGAGGTGAACCCGTCGTTATGGTGGTAGTGACTTTGGTCAACTGAGGACTAGCCACACGATCTACTAATTCAGGACCATTGACACCATCATCACATATATTTTGCGTGGCTTCATTTCCAGTTCCACTTCCTCCGTTAACTGCCGCAAAGCGTCGCTTGGCAAAAGCTGGCATTAAATGTGATGATGATATGCTGCGATGATCAATAATTGGCGAGGATTTAAATGACGTTTTTTCCTTTTCTTCGCCACAAATCGGCAAAGCATCACCGCCACCGCTAGGTACAAAACGCTGATAATAGTTATTCGCACGCTCACGATTTCTCATTGCACGGCGCGAGCTTATTGATCCATTATTCGAACTATTTAAACTCGAGTTATCTGTCTCCGGTGATAGCCGACTTTTATTTTGATTTGCATAATTAATGCAGCTGGTCAAACTTAATGATGAAGCTGCTGCTCCAGCACTCATATTCACTTTCCAAAAATGTAATTTCTGGAGATCGACGCGGTTTGAACATAGCGGACGTTGTCGGCTTCTGCCTTCATAACGCAAAGATAATAAATGCGCTCTCGAGTACCTTCAAATATATTTAAAAAAAAAATATATATAAATATATAAATATTTAAAAACTTTAGATATTAGAAACTTTTTATATGAATACTGTAACAACTAGTTTTAAATATATATATGAATATATATTATATATAAATACTAATTTTAATACAAAAATTTTAAAAACTAGTTTCTTTACATGAATAGTCATATTTCAATTAAATATTTCAAAAACGATTTTTTATGTGTTAAAACGAAAGATTCGCTGACTATAAGATTAATACATAGGACCTCGACGCTGACCAATATTTAATTTCCCTATTTTTAGTCAAAGTCCAACTCTCTTAGAGAGCTCTCCACACACTAAACAAACTCGAAGACTATTAACATAAACTACAAACAACTTCACGTGATATCAAACGGTATGTGCAAGTGCAAAGCAAACAAGGACAAGTGCAAATTCAACCGTCCTATACAGAGAGGGCGAGATGGCGGACTCCCGATCGTGGCCCATAAACTGATACTACAAAGCCCATGGCTACACTGTTGAAGTCCTCAGGAAAGAACTACAAAACCAAACACCGACTATCTTCTCTTTGCTGCTGACACTGTATTTTTTAATAATTTGTTTGTGGTCTTAATATTAATTATTTATTTTGCTGAAATAACTGTAGATAAATTATAAATTGAATACTTATATTTTATCTGTAGTCAATGCAAATCTAATTGGCTCGATGTTAATGTGACCATTTTGTAAAGAGGCATGGTATACATCGCTCTGCAATTTCGAATTGTAATTCTTTTATAACTTGTGAACTAGGTCCATAATCAATAAACTCCGGTATTGAGACCTAGGGTCGGTAGATCTTGAGATATAGTGTATACCAGTTTGAAACAAGCAAGAAAGCTACAGCAGAGTGTGCTCGACTATGAGGTACCCGAAACACGAATCTTTTCGCATTAAGTTAAAAAACAAGTCCGTGTCTCAGTGGCACGCCCAGCCCAAATGTGCCCTATGGCTAACGGGTATTAAGTGTTTTTGTTTTGGGATTTCCAACCGTCGCGAACACACGTCATACGCTTCTTACTATAAAAAAAGAAAATACTTAACCCAGCGAATTTGAAGGAAATAGTCAAGTTATAAATATTAAAATAACTAAAATTTGAAACATCACTTTCCAACTCAGTTGTTAATTTTGGATAAAAAAAAGACTGAATCGCAAACACACAAAGTTGCTGCCATGTTCGCAATGATAAAGTCAATACATTTTTTTAGAAATATAATTTTTTTTTTATTGTTAACAGTTTATGATCAAAATTACCTTCATTAGTGATTGGCAGTATAATAAATAAATAATAATAAATATCAAGAAAAATTAAATAAAATATTTAATAAAAGACTTGTGAATCGTTCCATTAAATTGTTGGCCAATTTAAAACCGTGATGTTCTGCTTGCAGACACGATCACACACATAGCAATAAGCCATACAGGAAAACAATTTACCGTTAATCGAGTTTCTCGCGTTCTCTTTTCCATCTGTGGCAAATGCCAACATTTTTAGAGAGCATAAAATTATATTTTGATAACAATAAAAGATGAAAATTCTTTTTTCTTTGGCTTTCTTACTTGTTTTTTTTTTCTTATAGAAGGATATAATAAATGGATCAAATTTGTTATTTTTAATGGCGTAAAGTTTTCATATTAAAATCAATCGAATTTGAGATTCCCGTTAGGTAAGCCTTAGTGCATATATTTAAAAGACAAATGTGCTTTTCAAAATCACGCATAGCCCAAATGCCTTAAGCGAAAATTTATTCAAGACTACATCTACCGACTTTACAAATAAAATTTCTAAAATAAAGTTAAAATTAAATATAAAAAAAGATTAATTTTGGGTCGCCCAATTGAAAGCACGGTTTGAGACATGACTAACTATCTGATGTAAGTGCAAGAGAGATGGAGATTGAACATCTTTATTGTTAATATCTACCATGTTTACCAACACTTTTTTAACATTTATATTTCCTTTCTGAACGAATTCATAGGTTTTATAGGAGTTAAAACTTCGAAAAGCTAACATATTCTCACCTGGTAACTATGCGAGCACCAGTGGGCCGCGGTCGGTTCAAAAATTAAAACCGTCATGTAAAACTATTTTTTTTTTATTGACAAATGTTGGTTTCAATTATTCTAGGCAGTTCAATGAATGTTTCAAAACGTAGCTATTGATTTTAATTTTTCTTTTTATTTTGTTTTTTTTATGTACAATTGGTTACTACATTAAGGATTAACACTAATATTAACTGGAAGCTTGTAAAAAAAAAAGTTAACAGTTAATGTTATGTTAAATTACTTATGAACTGTTAACTTAGTTGGACATTTAAACCACCTTTAGAAATGTACATAGTTATTTACATACATATGTACATACAAATAAAACCGTATTTATAATAATAAAACAAAATCAACTTACTTTGCATTTTCTTTTGTTTCTTCCATTGTAATTTTTGTTAATCCTTTAGAACAACTAATATGATAAGAAATAAAATCTTTAAGCGAAAGAAATTGTATGTACAATGCACATGTACATATATATGTTTCAATTGATTATACAAACTTTAGTCCATCACTTATGCAAACATAAGTATATATCTAATATAATACACCGATTTAATTCTAATTTTACAATTCGCCGATTTATAATTAAATAATATAATATTTTATAAACAAAAATATTTTCGGTCTCTCCTTATTGACTTAAATACATTTTGTGAAATCACGACAAAATTAGGAATGTGACTCTAACGATATAAACTTATCGGCAGAAAGAGTGCAATTTGTATAAGGGCTACTTTTGGAATTGTGGAAACGGAACATTTTAATATCCTATTCATACGATCACACACTTAAAATGCAAGTTCTTAGGCTTGCTTCAGTTTTTACTTCAACAACCCTCTTACGATTTACGCAACTTGCCGTTGAAAATTCTTTTAAAATTGAAATGGTTAATAAGGTTTCTCTTAATGTAACTTTTTATTTAATGGTTTAAGGCATTTTAACGTGATTTCTTCTGAAAACAATCAAGTTAGTTGTTTGAGCAGTAAGAAACGATAAGAAAAATCAGGTACAAAACGATGTCGAAAACCATCGCACCCACATGTTATTTGTCTAACGGTGATTTAAAAAAAAATAGATTATTTATATATATGAATTAAAAATTAAAATATAATTTTTTTTTAAAGCAATATATCTTTTAATTTATATATTAGCAATTAAAGTAAAATAATTTAAAATTAAATTAATTTATTAAAATGAAAAATAAAAATCTAATTGGAATATCTATTGAATGAAAGACTCTAAAATATATATCATATATATTTGAACTATATTTTAACATATAACTGAACCAGAGTGCCCCATCCTGAATATGAGGATTGTATTTTTTTTATACATATGTACGTATTATAATATTATAATATTATATTATATAATTTAATATATATTGGTTGAAAAGATATTTCAATTAGAACTTTATTTAATGATGATTTAATATATATGAACTTTATGTAACTCTATCTTAAATAAAAAATAAATATATCATGTAATGTGATGTTTGACTTTAAAAAATAGAGTGAAATATAAAAATATATTTTGATTTTTAATTTCTCACTTAAATTTTAAATTCAATTGTTTATTATAAGAGAAGCGAAATCTCTGTTTTTCACACATATTTTGTGTTTTTCATTCTTGACAAAAGGTTGCGAATTCGTTTTTAGTTGCTTCGCTTTCCTCAAAATTTTAGTCTTTGTTTTGGTATCGGAATATTTCATGGTTTCTTGCTGCTCAAGCAGCTGATTTGGTTGTTTTCAGATGCAAACTGAGTTTTTAAGCAGAGTTTAGTTTAAAGCCATATAAAGGATGAAATCCTTCATAAATCACTCAAAGAGGTGAGGGGAAGAGGTAAATTGGTTGCAGACGGACTTTTAAAACAGTCGACATTACCTATATATGTAAATACAAAATAAATCTTATAATTATTCCCTGAACATCGAAAATGTTAATAAAACAAGTAGTGAAGCTATAGTTGAGTGTTATCTATCGACTCTGAGATACCCGGTACACAAAGCATTTTGGGTGAAATTAAGAGACACATGGACATGTTCAATTTACTTTTTCGAACTATCATCAAGATTATGAAAACTTAACAAATGAAATCAAATGTTGCTAAGAACATGTTGAGCAACACTCACTGGAGCTGCCCACACAAATGTAGATGTTGCAGAAGTTTAATATAAAAGAGTTTTTTTGATTGACTTTCATGTTAATAATCCGATTTTATGGAACATTTTAGAGCACTTCTGCACAAATATATTTTTTCATACTATAAACCGAAAATCACGACTATAGCTTAGTTACACGTTTTTCATGATTTTCGAGGGCGATAGTGGGCATGACGAGTGCTTGAAACAAACTTGATATCTATGCAACACATTTGAATGTTGTCACCATATTAGTAGCATTAGCTCTTATAGTCTCTGAGATTTGTTGTTTCACACGGACAGAACGACGGACATGCTTAAATCGACTCTTCTGGTGGCGCTGATCACGAATAGATATACTTTATTGGCCTGTTACATACGTTCTCGGTTGGCACTAAGTTTATATACCCTTGTACTTTATGGAAACCAGGAATAAAAAAATCTCGACAATTGACACGCTTTCAAAGTCAAATGTAATATTATTTGGGTAATTTATTTTTTTAATTTTAGCCTTAAAATATATGTTTTTTAAAAATATGATTAATTGTTCAGGGAACGCCTTTTAGTATTTAAAATGATTGTGTAAACTTTTAGGGTGATTGGTACAAATCAGAAGTAGCGTCCAATAGAGTTCGTACGGTAAATGGGTGGGATAGGAATTTTGACATTTGTAGGACATATTTTTATAGTGTTATTATATAAAGTATACTCACGTAGGGCTTACATTTTAATATTTTTAAATTATATTTAAATAAGTTTGATTATAGTAATAATTGCAAGGATCTTATAATAAATACATTTTTTATCGTTTCCTTTTTTAACTTTTTAAATAATTAATTAAAGGAGGCATATTTATCAAACCGAAATTTCTTTTGAAAAGTTAATTAAATTAAAAAGATGAAGTGAGAGAGTTCAAACAATATGTACAAGTAGAGGGTGGAACAAATTTTAACATTTTGAATAAAAAGAAAACAGCGCAGACGCGTCTATTTTGGGACACGCCCCTTGACACTGCGACCTTCGTGTGTTATTGGTTGATTTTTCCAAGGAGCATTTACGAAGTTGCTTTTTTTTTAGTGTATTTTTAGTTCCGTGTTTCTTATTGGTTGGAATTTCAAGACTTCATGAGGTCTCGGTATTACACCCCCACATAGAGTTTTTGTCAGTATCAGTTTAATTTGTGTTTCATATTCAGTTTTCGTACTTATTTCGTGATGCGATATCCTTAGTTCTAAGAATTCCGGTAAAAGTTTGTATAAGATATTTTTTAAAACAAATAATAAATTAATAAGTCACGTTTTTTAAGAGCGGTTAAATTTAAGTGGATTTCTCGGCTACAGCTATACCTATGTAATGTTTAATAACAAATATCGCCAAAAGATGTGCTATAGATTAAAACATAAAAAATTACACGACGGCCAAACCTCGCCCCGGTAAAAAAAAAACAAAGCTTGCCTGGAGACGCTGTTGAAAAATATTTATAGGGACAACTCCCTTATTTTTTAATTTATCATAATAATTAATTGCATAATAAAAATCCATACAGACTATAATAGATTACGTTAAAAAATTAATAATCTTTAGAGTAAAGAGATTTACTAAATACAGACGAAAAAACTCTTTGGGCTGCTGCTTATCGGAAGTATAAAAAGGACTAAACTTCTAGCGGCCATATTTTTCGATTGAGTTTCAATTTTTGAAATGAGAGTAAGTAAATATTTAAAAAAAAACAAAAAAGAAATATAATTTCGGGAAGCCAATATTTGTATACCCTTTTCTTTGCAATTTGACCCAACAGTTACTATGTCAGCTTTATAGCTGACCGATTTCGATCAAATGAAAATTAACATTACTGTGGCTCTATAAAACATTGAAAACGAAAAAACAAAAGTTTTAGTGATTTTTCTTAATTGTCACAAACATTTTCCGATCGCTTCTATGGCAGCTATATGATACAGTCTCTGGACTTTTAAAATAACCCAACAAATAATTTATGTATATCTCGAGTTATGTTCATATATGTTAAAAAATATCGAA